>VUQK01008290.1:10641-23692 GCA_015106715.1 Bujurquina vittata | reverse complement strand
TTCCCATAGTAACAAGCCTTAGAGCCATCCATAGACAAAGTTAGCCAGTCTGTGCCGAAAGCTTTCCTTTGTGCGTCCAAAATTAACCCCTGCTGGTTACTTTGCACGGCCGTAGCTCCGCTCTGTTTGAGCTAATAAGTAATTACGAAATCGTTGCGACGCTCGAAGGCTAAAAAGAAGCTGCATGGAGTTCGTCGTGTAGCTTAGCCAAACCCTCTCTATCAGAGACTGTTGCGTTTTAGTGTCCGGAAGTTCTGCTGGGGGAGAAAAGTAAGAAAGGCATGAAAAACGGGAGCTGGAAGAAACTTGTGACAGATTTCCTTGGAGCACACTGAAACACCGTTTCGTGTCTCACAGAGGGGGCAGATAGGGCGTCGTGCTGTTTTTCTCTCATAATAATTAGCTATTAATTTACTGATGGGTCTGCCGACGCTAGAGTTCAGTGATTCTTTCCTTGACAGTCCGGATTTCAGAGAGCGCCTGCAGTGCCATGAGATAGAGTTGGAGCGAACCAACAGGTTCATAAAAGACCTCATCAAAGATGGAAATATGCTCATATCAGCCCTTAAAAGTAAGTACGCCCTGATTAATAACTGATTCTGGGGGTGGGGGAGTTTGCGGCGATTTCTGCAGCCTGATACAGAGGGACTCTTCGGGCTATCAGTCCCAACAGAGCCAGTGAAGGCACTTCAGCCTTGAGTTTCTCCGTTTCATTTGTTGTGTAGTATGAACAGGACAGTTTTTAAAGTAGCTACAGTTTTATGCACAGTGTCGTTATGTCATACATAGTATCTACTGCTGTGCAGTTTTTCAAAATGGAGCTGTATTTTGTTTATCATTAATGGATTTTTCTGTCAATAATGTTTGGTCATTTGAATTTTTTTTGATGTAAGACAGCTTTACAATAGTGTAATGTGCTGTCACATACTGGTTTTAACTAACTGAGAGTAGGAACCAGCAAACCTTTCAGCTGTCTTGGGGGTCCAAAATACCAGGTTACCCCCTTGAAAGCTACAGGCTTGCTGGTTGTTACCTGTTTTGGGCTATTTTATTGAAAAAAATACCAATACAATATATCTACAAGGACTGTATCCATGAGGCCTGTTGGTCAATTAAAATAACGGAATTCGCATTTCTTAAAAGGGACAAGAAGTGGCAGAAGGTGGCATCTTTGTTTAGCTCGTTTTAGCTCATGTATTACCACAAAACCTGAAGGTATTAAATTCTTAATCATTTAAAACTGAGAAAACTCACATTTTCTCAGACATGAAACTTCATTATCACCATAATAGTTTTTTCCCCTAAATACAAAAAATTGTGAACCCCAGAGAAAAATCACCAGAATACCTTTTATTATTAAATGGCCATAAAAAGCAGGCAAATGCAATGCAATGTTAAAAAAGCACAATCTCATTGCATTCACTACAAAATGACCTTACATAGCAGAGGTCAGCCCCCAGAGGCCAAATTTAAAAGCCAGGAAAAACCCTTATCAGGATCTTGAGTCTCTGTCTTGATGAGTCACGTCAAAACAGTATTTTTAAACATGTTATTGTTGCTGACACTACTTTTACATAATAATGTAACATATCTGGGGCCTGGTTGGATTTAAGCAAAAACAAACTCTAGACACGCAGGAGAGAGGAGGTGGGACAGAGCCTCCTGTTTTTGAACCAGTGTGGTAATCCAAACATGATACACAGAGTTGTTGCAATAGCTGTCTGCTTATCAGACTTCATGAAACTGATTGTAATGTATGATAATGGCCAGTATTCACCAATTTTGAGTTTGAATTTATTTATTTAAAAGGGACAACACATATTGATGAACATCTCAATGTAAATATGCCAGGTTTACAGAGATTTACAAGGCTACTTTTCATCTGTGGTCCCTGGTAGGTCAGATGGGAACACGGAGAGTAAAAGAGGGAATGAACAAAACACCATCAGACAATATGCAACAATATAATCTGGACAGCAAAAGCATTAAATTACACATGAAAACCCACAATACAGAAAGCACAAACAACAAATATAAAGCATACTTCATTAATTACAATTAAAATATAATTAATTAATTCTAGTAGAGGCACTGGTTAGGTTAGGCACTAATATTTGATCTTAACATGATGAATCCACCCAATGAAAGTGGCACAAGCCCCATTTAAAATTTTATAAATAGAACAAGGAAACTTAAATAAAAAAAAAAATCAAAATGGAAAATTATATTTCTTTTTAAATAAAGATTCTGTAGGTTTTAAAATAGTACTTCTTACCAGTGGTCAGTTAGTTTCTCATATTCTATGTGAAAAAAAAATCATAGACTAGAGAAACATTTTAGCTGTGCTTTCTGGCAGTGATGATCTAATTTGAATAAAATTGTATAAATTGAAATGAATGATCTTAGAAATATTTTTAACATGATTCTAGAATGAGGAAGTGGAATCTATCGTATTATCAAGATATTTAACTTCACGTACAATCTGAAGTTCTTCTCCTTTCAGGAAAACATTGGAAGTTACTCTTGATGTTGATTTTTTTTTTAAATTATACTATTTTCTTTTCTCTTGAACACAATTACAAGCAATTGTCAGTTTTTCCAAAACTTTCATGCAAGTCTTTGCCTGTGTAAAAACAACAGCATCTTTGGCATACAGCTAAGTATTGCTGTTTTTACAAATATTTAGCAAGTCATTAATATATAATATATAATCACAATAATGACATTGAGTATCATTCAAAATGTGTTTGTCTCCCAGGTTGAAAGTGTGCTGTCATGAATGAAACAAAAGATGATTTTAATGATTGTGCGTTTATTATATTTGACAAATTCCTTTGACAGAATACCGAGACGTAGCTTGACAGGTTTCAAACAGCATATTCTCCTTTTTGTTTGTAGTGTTCAATCACCTCAGCGTTTAAGGTGGGTTTTTTTTTTTACTTATTTATTGGTTGAGGACCTCACCTGCTGCTACCTGTCATATACACAGAGTTGAAACAAAATAGAGGTTTCTCAAAAAAGTTTACTTCCTTCCAAGGTTCATAAAGAAGAAGAGGTTAAAGGTACAGCTTTATTTTTTGACCAGCACAGTTCGGCTTGTACACTTCACCAGGGTGAAGCAATAATACCACAAGTGCTGCTGGAGCTTTAACCTCTGTATACACAAAGCATCACCAGACTCCAAGAAAAGTAAATATGGGGCAAGAAGTATGTTTGTGTGGGACAATGTGGGACATATTACCAGTGGATAGAGGCATTCAGCAGTGAAGGACCGATATTTTATTTGAATGTAACCCAAAATTCTTGCTAAGTAAACATAAAAGGAAGCTAAAGTGTATTTTTTTATTTTACTTGTTTTGTCCCAGCGACATTTGAAACTGTTGTTAACTCTTCAGATGATGATTTCTCTGGTAATAATTGGGTTTCAGTGGATTTGCATCCATGAACTGGCACGTCTCCTTTTGAGCTGACATTAAAAAAAAAAAAAGAAAATTTGAGAATCACCTTCCAACTGTTTCTCACAGTTATTGGGGTTTTCAAGTCTTTATTGTAGCTGTATTTCCTTTTATAGCTTATGATATTGTGCTGACTTGTGATCTTCCTCATTGTCAGCAAAGGATAGTGACACGTTAACTTCAGGAGATCCGTGATGATATGATACCCTTTGTCAGAGCTTTTTCAGTAAAAGCCAGACTGTACAGTCCTACACAGAGAAGGTCACCCTCAACACAGTGAGGGTGCCACAACAAAAGGAAATTATTTGTTAATGTTGACCAAACAACACTGTCATCAAAATAAGCACATTAAGCATTTGTAGGTGCCATAATTGTTTTTTAGCACAAATGCAGCCTAATGCTAAGTACAGCACGCCCACAGTACATTATTTAGTCTGCTGTATTCAATATTTAAACACACTTAAATGCATATTTTTAAAATAGGCCCAGTCATTTTTCATGCTGATGATTAAACTGTTTTACTTACTCATAGATCAGGATCTTTCCAGCTGCCTTCCAGCTGCTAAGTATTAAATCTTACAAAAACGGTCCTGGACAAAGTTTCCAGTACACTATAAAGTTATTGTTTACTCTTTTCATACATTTAAACTGACCAAAGTTCTTCTTTGCAGTAGATCCGATGTCCTTGCAGTAATCTGGCATAGACTGGTAGAAATAGAAATGACATTTTAATGGTTTTATTTCCAGTCTGTAATGAAGTGGTATGATTGAGATATTGTCTCAGCAGCTGCCCTGCACACCAGTCTCAGGGTGTGTTAATGACAGAATGCAGAGAAGTGTTTTGTGCGCCTAAGAGAATAAACTGTGGTATTAAACTCTATTATTGGAGTGTTGTTTAGACACGTAAACACACAGGAGTTTGTTGCAGGGCGTGGCACTTGTTTTACATCACACTTCAAGAGACTTCTAGATAAATATCGTAATGGTTTAACTGAATTTCCCTGCAGCCTGTAAGGGAAAGGGAGCATGTTCAATGGGCCATTTGATGGCAACATGCAAAAAGTTAAACAGTGTTAAAGGTGTTACCAGTAATTCAGTTGTTGGCAGTGCTTTAGTTGACTTAATGAATTTCTACCTTTTTTCCTCAGGTCTGTCTCTTGCTGTTCAGCGATTCTCTCAGTCTCTGCAGGAGTTCCAGTTTGAATGTATTGGAGATGCGGAGACTGATGATGAGGTCAATATAGGTGAGACAGAAATGCCTCTTTTGATCTATAAAAAATATTATGTGAGATTGCACTAGATTTTAAAAAAAAATGATTAGGCTTTACAGCAGCGGGATGTGTTCTTTATTTTGCAGCCCTGTCCTTAAAGGAGTTCTCTCAGCTCTTAAGCACCATGGAGGAGGAGAGAAAACGTCTGGTAAGAAAATGTGTGTTTGAGTTAGGGTGTGTATAGGAAGTGAACTGAACTGAACTGATGCTGATTTTAAACTTGGTAGCAGTTTAAAACATTAATAGCTACATGTAGGAAGATTGTGCCTTTAGATATTCATGCCTTGGACCTTGCTGTGCTTGACTACGCTCATCTATTAAACCATTTAAACTATTCTCAGCAAAGTTTAAACTAACCAGCTTATCAGTAGTTTTGCACTCTGTTTCTCTTACTGATCAGGATAAAGCTGACCCAACTTAAAGCAGGAAGTCCATCCCATATTTAAGTAGCTGTAATTCTTTTTTTTATTGTAACAATTTGAAAATACGCTGATAGTGTGAAAGAGCTGCTCTTGGGGGGAAATATGACTTAAATCTGAGGCTTAAGCTCTGCAGAGCTTTATGCTATTTTGATTCACTCCCAGTTCTCTCACAGTGTCATTTTTGGCTGCAGCAATGAGCTGAATCTATCTCACTGTACATTACCTGCTTAGTACCAAACTACAGACTGACCAAAAAGTGAGTGAATAAGATTAAACTTACATTCACCAGGTGACATGATCTGCTGCATGCCCCAGTTTGCAGTATTAACCTAAGCTGTGACTATAAATGTGATCACCAAAAAAATTTATTTTGTTCATTGCCACTAATGCAGAACGACTAGAGTCATAATGACTATCTACAGGATTTTGGTTTAAAAGCTACACTCATTTTTAGCCACTGTCACTTGATGCACGTCACTTAGTTCCTCATGTTTGTTGAGATTTCCCACAAGTCTGATTCACACCTTTTTTGTAGTGAGCACGTTGTACCGGCAGCGCTTTGTGCACCATGGCAATTTGGGAAATGTCTTTGACTCAGAGACCCTCCATCAGCTAAAGGCCTTTGTTTCAGAATGACTGGAGTCTGGCACTGTCTGTGTGGAGGCAAACTTTTGCACATGTGCAATGTACGCACATAGTATACTACTGTGTGTGTGTGTGTGTGTGTGTGTTTTGATTGTACGCTTTTTCACATAATGTGGCACTACTCCAACCCTTCTAACAACATCATTATTATCGTTATTACATTTAAGGGAAATTCCAGCAAATGAGTTCCTCTGAAATACCTACTTGTCCAACCTGAAAGGACCATTATTGAGAGTTGACAATGGTCTTCAGTCTCTTAGTTTTTACCTTCATCCAGCTGATTGTAATGTGTTGAAAAAACGAACAGGAAAAGAAAGCAGATCCTTTTTGGGGTAGTAGGGCAGCACTAAACTCAAAGTGAAAGTGGAGTTATGATGTGGGACTGCGGATATATTTAGAGTCTGATGCTTAAATCAACTTAGACAGAACAAAGCAAGATTTTACCGACATTTGCAATATATAGTCTCATGACTGAAGAGGGCAGAGACCCTATGTAAACACCAGAATCCTCAGTTCTGATAACCCCTCTGTACCACTGCCCCTCAATCACAAGTTTCTCATACATACTGCGGCTACTCAGTCAGCTGCAAAAATATTACCACATTTATACTGTAATTTTTCTGATGAAATAGGCCAGTCTTGGCCAATTTTTAGTGAAATGCTTTACGTCAAAGTTCCCTGGTTTTCAGAGTTTCTATGGATACCAGTAAAAGTTAAAAAAAAAAGTTTTTACATACAGTGTTGTGCAAAGGTTTTGAGCTACCACTCATTTCTTTAGATTTTGCTAGAAAAGTGGGAAAGAGGTGCACCAAATTAATGAAACATAGAAACATACATGGAAACAGTATATAAGACAAAAAGAGAGTTTGTACTAACATAACAAACTTTAAGTCAATATTTGGTGTGGCCACCTTTATTCTTCAGCACAGCCTGAACTCTCTGAGGCAGCTTCTTTAAATAGTCTTCAGGAATAGTTCTCCAGGCTTCTTGAAGGACATTCAAAGCTCATCTTTGGATGTTGGCTGCCTTTAGTTCTGTTCTCTGTCAAGACGATCCCACACTGCTTCAGTAATGTTGAGGCTTTGGGGAGGCCGGTCCATGACGGATAGTGCACCATTGTGAGTTTTTCTGTCCAGGTATGCTTGGCAGTGTGTTTGGGATTATTTTCATGTTGAAAATTATCAGATATAAAGACTGGATTGAAAATGAGTGAAAAGCAGCAGGTAAAGTGTAGGAGTTTAATTCTTGATCATCTGCTTTGCTCAAGTATACATAGTTTGCCACCCCTAAGCTTACAGCATATAAGCTGACAAATGAATGGCGCAAACCTCAGTCCTAAATTTACTTGTATACAACAATTTGGTGAAGTTACAAACAAATTGTCTTGTTAACATCTTGATTTGAAATATTTTGAAAGACATTTGCCTGTTTTTAAGTTAAAGCTATCAGAATAATAAAAGACAATCCTCCACTGACCCATAAGACTTGACAAAAGCTATTTTGAGTAAAACGCTAAAGCCCTCATGGGAGCTGTAGCTTTATTTATGTTGCTGGTCTAGGTATTTACTGCTATGACACACTGAGCTGAGTGCTGTGTTTCTTTTTCCTCTCTCAGATCCAAAATGCAGATGATGTTTTGATCTCACCGCTCGAGAGGTTTCGAAAGGAACAGATTGGCGCTGTAAAGGTATACTTCCACTTAGAGCTGAAGGGTCACTGCTGAGTAGATTATGAACTTGGATGTTTCTTTCATTATCTGTCCAACACTCTGGGTTGTGATCAAACAGATCCCTCTGCTCCTTTCTGGTCCCACTCGGGTTGTTAGTCAGCAATCAGAGAATCCAATTTGTCCAGATAAATGATGGATCACAGTCCAGTGTCTGCAACAAGGTCATGGGAACGGACGCTGGGAGGGCAAGAAAGGGAGCATGTCACAGACAGAGGGATGGTTGAACTCAGACAGACAACGTAAACACAAAATGAGTTTGGTGTCTGGTTTCAGCAGCTGTATCAAGTTGTATAATCCAGATAATCTATTTTTTTCTCTTTCCTTTCTCAGACAAAAATAAGTATATATTGTAGCAGCATCATGTGGTCGATTACTAGGTCTGAAAATGAAATCAAAGCTCATTTCTTTTTGTTAATGTAAAGTGACTACTCAGCCTGAAATGTTGCAGGAGTGTGCGACCATTAAGTCATCACTTTGACGCTTCCAAGCCAGAAAGATAGACGTGGAGTTTAGAGGTGCAGCTGTTCTGGAAAAGAGACGTTATCTTAAATATTTTTGTATGTTTCTTCCAGAAAATATGCTACTGACACTCACAGTCCCAACAGGATAAATCTAGAAACATTAGTGACTGCTGAACTCAAAGTACAAGATTTATATTTAAAGTGTTAGTAAAAGTTTGCAAGAATAATTATGAAAATTTAGTTTTAAATATTGAGAAAAAAAAGTACTAAATGCAGAAATACTCTCCTGTTACACTATTATGTGATGTAACTTGAGATTGTTATTTCTCATGTAATAATATTAAAGCAGGACTTTACTGTTGTAGTTACGTATTGTGGATCTAATATTAGTTTTGTGAAGGACTCCAACTAACAAGAATTTTCATTATCAATTATCTGGTGATTATTTTCTTTGTTCAAGTGTTTTTTGCCTGTCACTGAGCCTGGTTCTGCTGGAGGTGTCTTCCCATTAAAAGGGCGTTCTTCCTTTCCACCTTCACCACAGTGTTTGATCGCTGGGGATGATTGGATCTTTAGCATTCTCTCTAAATTTTTTACTTAATACAAACGCCTTGAGATGACCATTATTGTGAACTCATATGAGTAAAAGTATATTTAAGTATAAATTGAATAGGGCTCTCATTGTGTGCAGTGGTGCCATTGTCACCTCTCAACAATAAGGTTTTAGGTTCAACCCTGGGGACGTTCTATGTGGAGTTTGTATGTTCTCCCTGTGAGTTCAGCTTTCACTCACAGTCCAAAGACATGAACAGGTTATTATAAATTGGCCTTAGGTATGACGGTAATGTAAGACTGTGCAGTTGACTGTCTCTGCGTGTTAGCCCTGTGATGGACTGGCATCCTCTCCCGAGTGTACCCTGCCTTTTGCCCAGTGTCAGCAATAATAGGCTCCAGCACCCCGTGCACAGATGAAACTTAATTTGTTAGTCCAACGAACAGTCCAAAAAAATGACTAAGAGCACAATAAATAAATAAATAAAAGAAAAAAATAAATAAAAGAAACAAATCAGCAAATTTCCAAAGCTGGATCAATTAAATCTTTTTAGTTAAATGTTTCAAATAAAGCACAAGTGTTTCAGGTTAGTATTTAGATACAATGCAAAGTGCATTTTTTAATTTATTTGTTTATTAGATTGCATACAGATTGACCAGATATGAAACAAAAACTGGTGAGAAAGGATTGAGTTGTTTCAGGAGATCAAGTTAGAATATGATGCCCACTCAGATACTTGTGTTATTTGCTTTATTGATTTCAAGAATAATATTGTTAATTTTATATTATTATACTGTAATAAAATAGCAGTTCATGACAAAAGTTTTAAAAAAATGAAAAAAGTATAATATGCTGTTTTTCACTTGTTTTGGCAGTGGTCACATCTGTAAAATGTATTCTGGTAAAATGTATTTAATTAATGAATTTATTTTTTTTATCACTAATATGTGTTGTGCATGTCTCACTTCATCAGGAGGGAAAGAAGCAGTTTGATAAGGAGACAGAAAGGTACTACTCTGTCCTGGAGAAACACCTCAATCTGTCTTCCAAGAAGAAGGAAAACCAGCTGCAAGAGGTGAACTCCCTGATTTTTAAAATCGCACAAGTTCTTGCATATAAATAAAAAGTGAACATTAAATAAACTAAACACTGGCTTGGTGTTTTTGCTGTACCTGTTGCAGGCTGATTCACAGATGAGTAAAGATAGGCAGGTTTTTTATGATGCGTCTCTCCAGTATGTCTTTAAGATCCAAGAAGTGCAGGAGAGAAAGAAGTTTGAATTTGTAGAGCCGGTGAGTTCATACAATTTCACTTAAACTTGTCATTTTTTCAATGCTGGCATATAAATTTCACTTTCGTAATGCATGAGCTGAAGTCATTATCATCTGTTTGCTTCTTGTGTGGAGTTGCCAGCTCACAGGTTTATTTTTGCTCAGCTCAGTAGAGGGAAAACCTAGTCACCATTGTTTCATCCCAGGAAAATATTGAGTGATGAGTCTCTTCTGTGCTGTAAACATCAAATTATAATTTCAGTTAAAAAAAAACTGTTCTGAAAAAAAAAAACACATTACATAGAGTGTTTGTCCAGTGATAAACATGTTTTAATGATACATATCAGTAAAGCCCACTTCCTGTTGCTGTAACAGCACTTCCTGCACTGAGATTTTTCCGGCTGACAGAAAGGGTAACTCTTTGTTGTAAAGTAAACAAGGGCCACAAACCAAACAACAGACAGAGATAGAGAGGTTTTCTAGAGCTGAGGTTATTTTGGATTGATTGTGCTGATGACTGACAATCATTCTTTTGTAATCCTTTCATTATACTCTTCACTCCCAAGCCTCCTGTTAACATTTTCCTGTGCCTCTATCACTCTGCTTTCCAGCTTTTAGCCTTCCTTCAGGGGTTGTTTACATTTTACCATGAGGGATATGAGTTGGCCTCTGAGTTTGAACCCTATAAGCAGCAGCTTCAGTTTAATCTGCAAAATGTAAGTGATTGTTGACTGCAAATCTCTGAAAACATATGGACCCAATAATACTTAGTTGTTAATGGTATGTTTTGTCAGGTTTACCTGAAATTTAGGCATTGTTTTAAAATTTGTTACAGACAAGTTCAGATGCATTTGGCACTAAATTACTGCAATTAAAGTGAAATTAGTCTATATTGGCTCTTGTTAATCAATTATTTATAGACTGCAAAAACGTACTGGGCCCTGTCAGTACTTTCAGCTTGTTTAACATATTTCTGTAAGTAAAAAAAATCTATTGTTACTTTTTTATCAGGTAAAAACCTGTGTGTTTATCATGTTTAAAAAGCTGGATTTAAAAAAAATGCAAATAAGATATCAGTACAATGCTCTGATTAACATAAAAGGGCTCAGATCAACAAAAAACTCTTGTATCAATGTAATTTGAATAAAATAATCATTTCCTGGCTACACTGTTTAGAGATTGGTATACTTTATGATCATCTCAGCCTCCATTTGTTGCAGTTTCTTATGCAAGTTATGCATGTGTTTGTTAAGGCGCGCAATAACTTTGAAAGTACTCGTGCTGAGGTTGAGCGATTGATGAAGAGGATCAGATCTGCAGAAGAGGACTTCAAAGCCCCCAGCTGCTTTACCATGGAGGGCTATCTGTATATACAGGAGAAACGTGAGTGACACAAAACATATACTTTTTCCTTTCACGTGCTTAGAAGATGCCAGACTCACATTCAGACTGAAAACACACTCTCACACTCAGGTTTAACTGCATGAAAATGTGTTTTATCTTTTATGTAGGTCCACTGGGCAGTGTGTGGACCAGATACTACTGTACTTATGAAAAGAGCTCCAAGATGTTTACCATGAGCAACACGGAGGTCAGACCAGCCAGCAGACAGGTGAGAAAACCCCTGCCTTGTGTTTTTACAGGATTTAGCCCATTTACTACCAAGCATTATCATGAGATGCTTCATCAGAAGTCTTACTTTGCAAATTTTAAAAGTACCTCAGCATGGTTTGTGATTTCTCACAGCTCAGTTGCTGAAAGCTTAGGCTTTGCAGCTCCTCAGTGTCCTGCAACATTGCTTTCAAAACATCCTTTCTGCTGCCCACACTAAGATAAGATATACTTTATTCATCCCAAAGTTAGGAAATTTCTTTGATAACAGACAAAAATTACACCTGTAGCAAAAAATCATAAATAAAAAGAATAAATATATAGCTCAATAAAAGAAAATACAATGGCTATGACAAAACAAATCAAAGAAAAACATTTAAAGGAGCGAACTAGGTAAAAATGTAAATAGACAACAATATAATATATTACAGTAGGGATCTCAGTAATTTGAAATCTAAATAAAATACAAGCATTGAGTAGTACTATTTCTCGGCTATACCAAAAGCCCAGAATTTGTCAGCCGCATTACCAAACTGCAATAGCACATGCCAACCACATATGGAAAACATATTTCCCTGTTAACAGAACGGTGTGGTGCACAGTACGCCAGAGATGTTCAAGCTACGCTCGTGTGTCCGAAGGAAGACTGATTCAATAGACAAGCGCTTCTGCTTCGACATTGAGGTGGTGGAGAGGTGAGAGGAAAAGATAACCAAGAGATTATTTGGGAACTGTATAAATTGAGGTTTTGCTGTTGGATATATCTCTGGTATAAATTACCTTTTTCTCAATGCAGGCACGGTGTCATCACCCTGCAATCACTCTCTGAGGCCAACAGACGGCTGTGGATGGAGGCAATGGATGGGAAAGAACCTGTATGAAAATATTCACCATTAATAACTTATCAGGGGGCTAACTGTAGGCTAACTAGAGAGCAGGGGCAGCCGACCTACATATATTACTATACTCTTATTCCTGTTATTATACTTGTTGTTCTTACACTAAATAATCTTTTATCCTTCTTTATTCAGATATACACTCTGCCTTCTCTGCTCAGTAAAAAAGAGGAAAGTAAGTGTTGAGAAGCTTTTTGTTTAATTCCAAATAACCTGTCTATTAACATCTTGCAACATGTGTTGCAGTGCCTCAGAGATTTAGTTGATGTTGCGCTTGTTTTACAGCATTTCTCAATGAAGCGGGCTTCAAATTTGTTAACAAGTGTATCGAGCTGGTTGAAGCAAGAGGTATTCTTCATCCTTAAAATGTTTGTAAGGGAAAAATGAATTATCAGGAGTATTTATTGTACCGTATACGGTAAAACTTGTCTGCAGGGATTACCACCCTGGGACTGTACAGAACAGGAGGCGTGAACTCTAAAGTTCAGCGTTTGATGACGAGTGTGTTTGGTAAGATACGCATTCCTATTTCTCTGCATGGGGAAGATTTATTCCAGCACAAAGATTATCAGGTATATTAAAAAGTCTGTCATCCACAGCGTCTGCAGCTGCCTCTGACATGCATCTAAATGGAGATGCCTGGGACACCAAGACCATAACTAGTGGGCTAAAGGATTATTTCAGGTAACATATAGCACCTTTTTTTTTTTTTTTTAAATGTTGCTAAGAAATTATGA
>VUQK01008290.1:0-10621 GCA_015106715.1 Bujurquina vittata | reverse complement strand
AACTATTCGGCTCCAGCTTTATTTCCGGTCACATATAGAGACTTTTTTTTTTTTTTTTAAATGCTGCTCAGGAATTATGAATTTATCATTTCTAATGTGTGTGAAGGTGCCTGGCAGAACCACTACTGACTTACAGGCTCCATAAAGACTTCATCAGGGCTGCAAGTAAAATCTTACCGCCTCTTTCAAAAATATTTTAGAAGTTTTTAGATTGAACCCATCACTTCACACACTGGATGTGATGTAAACAGAAGCAAACCGTATCCATCCCTCTGTACTGCTTTTTTAAAGGGTATGATGACCAGAAGCACAGAGTGAGAGCAATTCATGCGCTTGTCCACAAGCTACCAGAGAAAAACAGAACCATGTTGGATCTCTTAACCAACCATCTCCTCAAGTATATTCTTTTTAACTTTTTGCAATACCTGCTTTGATACATTTTCAGTTTATTTCTCAGTAAATAAAAATGCTGGTTTTGTGTGTGTGTGCGTGCGCGCACGCAGGGTGTCTTCTCACAGTGACGAAAACATGATGACTGTGTCCAACCTGGGAATGATCTTTGGTCCCACCTTGATGAGGTCCCAGGAGGAGACAGTGGCTGCTATGATGAACATCAAGTTTCAGAACATTGTGGTTGAGATTATCATTGAAAACCATAACAAGGTTTGCTTACAGACACACACACAAACACTTTAATGCATACACAGACATGCACTTAACAGAAATATATTCACTCCTGTCAGATCTTTGGTGAGGCTCCAGACCTGTCAGTGCCATTGCCTCAACCTCCATCCTCTCGGTCAACTCCTCGGAGGAGCAAGGCAATTTGTCTGTCATCTGGAAAGAGAAGAGCCCGTCTTTATCCTCCAGCTCTCTGCCTGGCAGACAATGACAGTGAGTCTGCTTTTTTCATCATTCATTAACGCAGCAACTGAATACATTAAGACTGAAACACTTTGCTTAAATACAGTTGGAAGCTACTTTATTTCCATTTTTGCTAGTTTGCCTAATTTCATTCTCTGTACCTGAACACTATAGCTGCTAATTAATCTTCAGAATAAGAAGGAAAAACATGACACTTTTGAAATGCAGCTCATTTTTAGGATCAAGCCAGCTGCTTGTAGTCTTTGCAAAATAATGTGTGTGATTTGGTACCTCTTCTACTAAAAAATATATAATTTAACCATTCCAAGGAATTAATTATAAGATGCAATCATCTTGTATTAGAAAATGAAATTGAAAATAGTCAAAAGTGTGGATGAGCTCTGGTAATTATCTCCCTTCTCCTTCTTATTACTCCTTTAGACTAAACTAACTGTATATAAAATTCTTAAACCTACACTCAGGTCATCCCATACAACTGAAAAAAATGTTACTCACACACTGAGTCAGTCACAGGGGAAATTTTTCTGTGGAAATGGAAAATTTTCACATCACTTTTTTTATACTGTTACATTACCTCAGTAATATAACATTGCATTAGCTCCTTTTTATTCAGTAAGTGTTTACCTGTAAGTTTCCTACTTTTAATGGGGTGTCTTTACTTTAACCTTTTTTGAAACTGGGATGCATACCTTAACTTGCTTACTTTATGCACTCGCCAGTAGAGCTTGCCTTCTTGTTTACTTGCTTAATACATTAACATGGGGAAAGCGTCATTTGAGGGAATTGTTTCGATTTCTCCCTACAGGTGACACATTCAGTAGCAGTCCCAGCACGACTCCAATGGGCAGCCAGGAGTCTCTGTCCTCACACTCCTCTGAAAAGAATGGACTATCTCAAACCTCACCTCCGTCCTCTCCTGCTGCCGAGCCCAGCTCGCCCTCGTCAAAACAATCCTCTCCTCCTGCAGCTTCCTCTTGCTCACCACCACAAAACGGGAAAGATCAGAAACCCCCGACAGACAGCGCCACATCCCCCCACCTCCTGCCTTCCACATCCTGGATGTCCACTCAGCTCACTCCAACTCAGCAGACGTCCTCTGTCTCCTCCTCCACATCCTCTTTACTCTCTGCTGTGGAGCGGTCTATCAAAAGAAACTCAATTGACTCCTTAGCTTCTGGAAAAGAGTCAGGATCTCCTTCCAGAGCGTCCACGTCCACCACCCCTGCACCGCCCTCGCCAGTAGAGCGTGCCTTCTTGTTTAAGGAGGCTGGACCAGTTCAGAGGGTGGCGTCTGTCTCCTCTCTGAAAAGCACCCATTCGGTGGGTGAGAAAAATGCACCCAGCACCACTGTCACAGACGCAAGAGTGTCTGATTCTACCTCTCCTCGGCAGCTTAGAGCTCCTTACAGGACTGCCTCCTCCTCTTCTTCATCCTCCTCTTCACTGTTTCCCTACCGGCTTTCCACGTCTTCCTCTCTCACCTCCCTACACATCTCCGAGGGTGCGTACATCTGTTCATCTGCTGCCATCAGCTGAGCCTTTTGCAGAAATGCAAAGTTGAAGTTGTAGTTTAAAGGTAGTTTAAATATCTGTCACTTGTTTGTTTCTGATTTCTGGTGTTGCATATCACAGATTACAAAAGCTGTCACGGATCGGTGCAGAGTCTCATGTCGCTGGACCCACAGGAGGCTGCACATATGCGCAAATCTTCACGCATCCGCTGTGGCTCTGATCTGACCGCGAAACACTCTGTGTCCAGCAATGGTTATCAGAGGCCTGGATCTTTGTGAGTGCATATAAAACTGATTTTATACTGTAAACATTAAGACTCTCACCACACAGAGTTTTACCTTTGACCTGTATGGAAATGGATTTCATGTTATGTACTGCAGCTAATTTGTGAACAAATTGCATAATTGATACAATTCTGTGTTTGTTTGTGACAGATTATCAGCGAGACAACCACGGCGTGAAAGTTCAATATTCTCCTCAGCGTTAGACGTATGTTCCACTGGAAGGTATGTTGTCTTTAAGGTAGCCTGAGGTACATTTTCTTTGCCCTGAAGCTGTCACATGTTTACACAAAACTTTCTTTAAGTGACTTCTTCTTTGGATTCTTTTTATTCTCTTAGGGACGCTAAAGCTCTTTATTCATGTGAGGCAGAGCACAGCCATGAACTCAGTTTTCCACAGGGAGCTCTCTTTTCAAACGGTAAGATCAAATTCCCTGAGGGAACTCTGGCTCCTAGTATAACAATAGGTAACTGGATCACATCTGGCATCTGATCCATGGGCATTCCCATTTACACCTGATATTGAGATGTTCTTTTGTCATCTCAGGTGTGCGTGCATTGTGATCTGATCTCTTGCCACAAATCAATTAGGTGGGACTGGCTAAGGGCTAATTTATGATCCAGCATTATTGCATCTATTTACATGTGTTTCCACCTACACATAGAAAAGGATTAGGGGAATCCAACTAGCATGAGGGCTGTGGGGGTGCATTTGTAGTCCTCCATCAAGCTGACAGTGCATAAACTGTAGGTGATGGTGCTGTGTTTAGGTCAAATGCTAAGCAGTTATGATTGACTAACAGAAGAAGTGTGGCTGAGAGACGCACACACTGGCAGAAGTGCACACATTGTTTTAAAAAACCTGAACCAGCTTGGCCTCCAGCTCATCACATATTTTTTATACTGCCCTCAAGTGGCAGGAGACCGCTATAACAGGAACATCAGCCGCTATAACGGTAGCATGCTGGAGCCTTGAATTATAGGACCTAATAGCTCATCCCAGCTCAAGGCTTTCCTTTTGTACCTTTGGGGAGTGACATCACTACTACTGTCAGTAGCTTCTTTTGGGGTTGCTGTTTGTTGCATTTCAGTATCAAGTGTACATGTGATGCTGGGTGTTTAAGAGTCATGTTTTTTAAACTGGATGGCTGTGGCTCAGGGGGTAGAGCAGGTCATCTATTAAGGTTGGTGGTTTGATCCCTGGCATCCTTAGTATCCTTACTGAACCCCAAGTTGCTCCTGATGCATTCATCGGAGTACAAATGTGTGTGTATATTTTAGATAGAAAGAACTTAGATGTAGAAAGTGCTTGTGTGAATGAGACATACTGTATGAAGTGCTTTGAGTGCTCATGTTGATTAGAAAAGAACTATATAAGAACCAGTCCATTTACCAAACTGTGTTTTGCTTATTGTTAAAGTTAGATCAAACATTTCACCCACATTACAACATTGTCACTCATATGAATGATGATATATTTGACTCCATGAATTAAATATCTTAGGAGTTTTGTGAGTGTTGAAAGGCATTTTCCATTGTTCATTGTTGAAAAGCTGATTGGAAACTTCATGAGCTGGACTCAAATTTAACATGAGGGTCGGTGGATTTGAGTATATTTGTGCTATGCTAACAGAACCAGAAATACTCCAGTTTGCTTTGTAAGTTCTAGAGACATTTCCATGTCTTAACAAGGTTGTGGGCATCTGTACTGTATATGTCATCATATAAGATGTGAGGTGTTTAGAAGCGTCTTTGTCTCGACTTGCTGAGCTGAACTGAGCTGTTTGTGTCTCCAGTGGGCCCATCTGTGGAACCAGGCTGGCTTCAGGCAACATATAACGGCAAAACAGGCCTCATACCTGAAAATTACATCACATACATCTGACGTTGCTGATCGTGTCATCACCACGTCACTGAGACACAGATTTGACTTGGACTTTACTGATCTCCAGTGCAGAGTTCTGCTTTGTGCTGCTGATCAAAGATATATTTATCGTGTAACTGTGACTGTTATCACTAACTACTGTGTCAGGATATGAAAAATGTGTACAATGTATGTAACCATTTTATGCTTTATTAACCATCTTATCATACAGTAGATGGTAATATTTGACTTGTCTGACAGTTTCTCTTAATTATCATCATCTGCTCCTCTTTGAGGATGCTATCTTTAGATTAAATATTGCCAAATAGGTACATTGAATTATTTTTCTATCAATCTTGTTAATTTATGTTTAATTAAAACTATGTTAAGATTAGAAATGAAGTGTTCACACCTCTGTACCTTTGAACTGTATAAACCGCTGCCAGAACACCTTTTTTTTCTACTGGCTCTGTCAGTTTGCTGTTTAATTAAATGTTTTTTGCTTTAAAAATAAAGGGTTTGGATCTGTATATTAAGGTTAGGCTTAGTATTACAATGTACAGTTCTTATTTTAAACAGAGAAGTAGCATTTGAACAGAGCTTTTTAAGTTCACCATCTTTAGATTATATGTCACTTTAAAAAAAACTATTGTGTTGATTGTGTTGAAGTATTTTTTTAAATGTGTAGAAAACAAGCAGTGTAAATTATATCTACACCTAACTACACAAATGCAGTACAGTACTGTACAAAAGTCTTAATCCATCCATCATTTTTTTAATATTTTACTAGGAAAATGAGAAATAGGTGCAGTGATTTACTGAAATGTGTGCAAACATACAAAATACAGCATATAAGGCCAAAAGAGTTTGTCCAATTCTAATGAGCCTGGAAGTCAATATTTGGTGTGACGACCTTTATTCTTCAACACAGCCTGAACTCTCTGAGGCAGCCTCAGGAACAGTTCTCCAGCTCCAGATCCCGATCTTTCTGGATACAGGCCCTCGTCACTGGAACCCAAGCTTTTTTTTAGGTCTAGTAAAATAGCAGTTCTCATTTCCTTATGGGGTTGGAAGGACATATTTTTTATGTTCCTGCATGCACTAATAAACATGTCAGTTACAAATCTTGAACACAAACACGACACAAAAATCACTCCTTGTTCATTTAAAGTCCACAAAGCACTGTGGATTGTACTGCGTGTTTGAGGTAAAATATCACACAGCTAATATACTATAAATTATTTGTCTTTTCAGTTTATAGCCACCCAGCAAAAATAGCATCAAACAACCAGGCCTTTTTTGGGATGGTTAAAACAAGTCTAAGACTTTGCTGTATGTGTGTGTAACAGCAGCTGATTCGTCACTCGAGTAACTCAGCTTCCAGTGTTATTTCCATGGCATATAACATATAAAAGCAAACATGATATTGAGTTGAGTAGAATATTAGAAACACCTACAGTCATAAAGGAATGTCCCAACTATCGTTCTCACCATATTCATGCCAGTCACAGAACGTGACAGTATTCTCAGCGTTTCATATTTATCATGATTCTAGCACTCCTAATATTCCTGGGGCTTACGTTCCCATTTGGTTTTAAATTGATATGGCGAACAAAGTGACTCAGGCTCATATGCACCCCATTGTGAACTACTGAGACTTGGTAATTATGTGTTCTAGGGGTTTGTGCCACCTAAAGACTAGAGGGCAACCTCTAATTTGACATACCTCAGCCTTTTCTCCCTGTTTCTATTCCTTCAGAATGGCTTCTTGACAGACAGTCACCCTTCCACTGAGGGCATTTCATTTCTTTTTTTTATTTTTTTTTTGGGCCTTTTGCGGCTTTATTTGACATGTACAGTGGAGAGAGACAGGAAAGCAGGGAGAGAGATGGGAGAAGACACGCAGTAAATGGCCAGAGGTCGAGACACAAACCCAGGCCCAGGCATACATGGTTGCCTGCTCATCTGCTGAGCCACCCTGATGAGGCGTCAGTGAGTAGTAGATGGATCAACTGAAGGGCCAGATGCATCTCAGATCTCGTCAGGTCTTTGCTGGATTTTTTTCCCTTTTTCTCAAAGACATGACTACTGTTCATGTGTTGTAGTTATTTACATCGTTATTTCTCCCAATTCTTCTTTTGCCCTCCACTTCCTCCACTTGTCCAGTTTCCTGCCTATGAAGGTTTTTTTAAGGACATACTGCACACCATACCAAGATATGGTACGTTTGGGGCAAATAGCTCTTTGGGAATCACCTTGTTGGTGCAAAAGATATCATTTTATGCCTGTCAAACTGTTATTCTTTGCATTTTTTTTGGAGTTAACTAAAGAAATGGGAGCAAATTGAGTTTTTTGCAACAGGCTACTAGTAACAAAGTGCCTAAAGATACAATTAAGAATTTTTCTTTGCTAAGTTGTCTGTTATGTGTAGACACAACACTGATTCATCCCTTGATGTTAGGTGAATTATATGATTCATGAGTCACTTCTAATTGGTTTGACAAACAGAAAAGGATTTCTCAGTACTTTTGCACAGTACTAATGGGTCATTTTCAAACATTAAATTGTGTGCACTTTACAAATAAGGCGTATCAAACTGATCACATACATTTAAATTTTTATATTCACTTACATACATTGTAATATTTTGTCACTGTGTGTACCAGCATTCTTTGACAATGAACAGGCACTTAATCTTTGAGCTTTTAGACGTTAATGTACGAGTCAGAGCAATAGGCAGTGCTACGATGAAGATGTACTGATCTCTCCAAGTCTCCTCAGCAGACCATCAAGCGTCTCCATGTTCTGTGCTTTTTCTTCCAGCAGCTCATATCGCAAGCTGGAGATGTCCTGCTTGATCTCTTTCAGCTCTCCTGGATTGAAAACAAACAAACAAAAAAACAAACAAAAAAAAACAGATGCAAAGTAATCAAAGTTTTATGCCAGCATGGAGCAAATGAGGACAAATTGCAAATTTATTATTTTACCTTCAGTGATGTCATCGCTCTCTCTGTCTGCTTGAGCTTTGATGATGTACCGCTTTATCAGGCGCTTCATGATCTTCTGCAACCAGTACAAGAAAATGCGTTCAAATTCTTTCAAATGGGTACAATGAACAGAATCTTGTGTATAATAACACAGTGGAACAAAAAAAATCAATTATCTCATTCATTATTATTTACTGCAATAGCATATTTAGATCTATGATGCACAAAATAAAAATGAATAAAATTGTGTTTTATAACATAGTGAAATTTACACACACACCTCATATCTGGTCCGGCTCGTAGAAGCACCATATCCTGAGTTTTTGCTTACTCCGAGCTGTAAGATTGAGCTCAGGTTAGTTTAACTGGCAGATTTTCCCTGGTTAAACTTGCCTGGAGTAAAGAGGGTCAGAGGTGCAGCTTGTGGTGCACAATAAAACCACTGGGAGGTGCTCAGGCTCTGCCACTAATGCTGAACTATTACATTATATCCTCAGGCTGTGAAAGGATAAATATGGGATATACTGCGCCTTCATGTCGTGTGGTACCTGGTTGAGTTGTGTCTCGGTTTTCTCCTCGTTGTGTCCTTCAACTAACTGCAGGAGCAGGGCTTTGATGGCTGTGGCCAGTCCAGCCATAGATTTTGGGCTAGGGACCAGGTTAAAGGGCACCGGGAGGGTCCTTCCCTCCTCAAAGTAGGAGAACCAAAGTTTTGCGCGAGCAAACTTCCACTCGACGTCAGCATCATCCTTAAAAAAATAGAGAGAGAGAAAAGGGAAATGTATGGATAAAGGGAAGGAAATAAATATGTTTAAGAGGACAGAGGGGAAAAAAGCCCCACAGTGGGCTTGCCTAAAGAAAACCAATAAACCTACACTGCTATCAGCCCTGTGCACAAACACCCAACTGGAGTGTGGGCTTGACCTGCCCACACAGCCCCACAGTTCACCCACAGCTGCCCACTGTGGATCTGTACAGGCATGTTTGCTGGGTAAGGGAAAAGGAACTAATTTATTTTAATCACATTATACTTTATTTGATACAAATAAATGAAAGTTGTTTGTCTCCCTTTTTAACACCATGTGTGCTTCATGTGATGGTGGGCCATGCCTTTTCAGGCCATGCGTCACATTTCAGTTCAGTTCAATTTAATTTTATTCATATAGCACCAAATCACAGCAAACAGTCGCCTAAAGGCACTTTATATTGTAATGTAAAGACCCTACAATAATTACAGAGAAAACCCAACGGCCAAAACAAGCCCCTATGAGCAAGAACTTGGTGAAAGTGGGAAGGAAAAACTCCCAGGCTCAGTGAGGGGAAGTCATCTACTGCAACTGGTTGGGGCTGAGATGAGGGAGACAGGACATTTGTGAACGTGAATCAGAGGCACAGAATGAGTTACTGTTTCAGTGACCTACCTCAATCTCCTGGAAGGAACTGTTAATCATGGCAATGAGCATGTTGAGCAACACTATCACCATGGTAACGTTGTAAACCCCGTACAGGACGTAACCAATGTTCTCGATGAATTTGTGTCCATTGTTGATCACCACGGATCTGACCTCAGACAGTCCAAATATAGCCCAGAACAAGGTCTTGAAGCTCTCCTCCAGCCTGGGCAGGTGCCCAGACAAATAAAGGGACAGAGGGAGACCAGAGAGGAGTTATTTTTCCATTCAAACCAGCCAGACACTTTTTATAAAAATGCAACAGAAGGGCAAAATGTTTTTAAGACTCACAATTACAGAATTCAGAACAATGTTTACATTATTGTGCAGTTTAACACAAATTTTTGAAAATTGACCTTGCAGCCACAATAAACCAGCTTCTGAGCCAACATGTCATATTTTTGTAGTACTCTGCTTCAGCTGTGTAAAATTTTAGATGCAACTATTTGTGCTAATGGGTCCAGAGGTAAATGCGAGATTCTTTTTAGCACTGCTGCATAATTTTAAATACAGGATATTTTAAGCTCAGCAGTAAGATCAGATCCCTCTTGGTTGCACTGATGATAAGTTGTGTTAACACTATAGCCACAACCAGTGATAAGGGCTCCCAAAGGCTTAGTTTTAAATGGTAACAAGCCACAAAAATGTTGGGCCTTCTTTTAAATGTAATAACCATAAAATGAGTGGGCCTACCAAACTAACAGCTCTCAGATGTTGGATAAGAATAGTTATAACTCAAGGCCATGTCTGAATAGAAACAAATTATCTTTAAAACCTTACTGTGATATTTTTGGTTTGGTTTGGTAATCCATCACTGATCAAGAATCAAATCAAGATTTGTGATCAATGCATCTGTGCAAATTGAATTTACAGCGTAAAATCAAAACCTGTGAATAAACAAATGCAGGTGTGCGCTGGTAATGACTTACGTTGTGAAGGCATCATTTTGCTTTGCCCCCAGGTAATAAGAGTACAGGTTGAACATGCCGATCATGAACGCCAGAAAGACCAAGATGAAGATGACCATGAACTTAAAAATGTCCTTGACTGTCCTCCCTAAAGAAATCTGCAGTGGACCGAAGCTCTCATTGGCTGGGAGGATATAAGCAATCCGAGAGAAGCTCAGCACCACTGCAACTGCGTACAGGCCCTCTGATACCAGCTGAGGATCTGACGGCAACCAGTAGATACGAGCTACAAAAGCACAAGCACGAGTCAGGAAACCACCTTTCATTAAAGCCTGCTATTATTCTTTTAAGGCAGATTGAAGAGGGTATTTGAATAAATTAGCACAGGGTGGGCACTAAATGTGCCATTTAAAAAAAGATGTGTTATCAAAGCTCCTGAATTTCAGCTTGTTCTTATTAAAGAGGCAGAAAAAAAGGAAATTTATCTTCCCAGTATAGGTAAAGCTAAGGTAACAATGATTATTGACTTTTTGCTTCAATACACTGATTAGCCGCAACATTAAAACCAATGACATATGGCGTGAATAACATATTTTTTTTAATAAAGTAATCTTCTGCCGTAAAACTCTGTTGTAAAACATTCTTGCAGACCAATTACAGTGGTGTGAAAAAGTGTTTTCCCCCTTCCTCATTTCCTCTTTTTTTGCATGTTTGTCACACTTAAGTGTTTCGG
>VUQK01008285.1:0-10892 GCA_015106715.1 Bujurquina vittata | reverse complement strand
TTGTTTTTTTTTTTTTTGCAAATTTGTAACAGTTAAATGTTTCAGATCATCAAACAAATTTTACAATTAGACAAAGATAACCCAAGCAAAGACAAAATGCAGTTTTTAAATGATTTCATTTGCTAAGCCAAAAAAGCAATCTAAACCTACCAGGCCGTATATGAAAAAGTTATTGCCCCCTAAACCTAATAACTAGTTGTGCCACCCTTGGCAGCAAGAACAGTAATCAAGCATTTGGCAATGAGTCTTTCACGTCACTGTTGAGGAATTTTGGCCCACTCTTTGCAGTTTTCAAGCACGAACAGCCAAAGCATCCAAATCCAGACTTTGAGTAGGCCACTCCAAAATCTTCATCTTATTTATTTTTTCGATGCACTCAGAGGTGTGTTTCAAATTATTGTCCTGCTGCATAACCCTAACCCTAACCTTAACCCAATAATAAAAATGTGACCTATAACTGAGCCCAGGGCATACAAATTTAGATCTGTGTAACATACAGCATATTCCAATCTGCTGTCAGAATAAAACATGCAACCACATTCAAATCATACAGCTAAATAATAATTCCTGTTAGTTTCTAAACTCAGTACTCAGCTGAAGGTGGAATCCCTCCAGGTGCTCTTTAAGTTTCACCCTGACATCTTCTCGCATTTCCACTAATGCACCGTTTGAAACTGAATTCTGGTCACTATGTTGCTCATCACAGGTTGTTTCGACTCTGGTCAGACCTCCACTGTTTTCTGTCGAGTGTCCCACACCTTTGAGATCCAGTTCTGACAGAAGAACTGCTTGTTCGTCGCCAGCCTCCATCGTGAGAAAATGTTGTGACCCATCATCAGTAGGGACAGTCAACAGAATGACCTGCCTGTCTGCATTGTCCTGTATCCATAACAGCTGATGATCCTGACTCATCACTTCAGACTCGCCTCGACACACGTCAGAGAGCAGCAGCTTCTGTTGAGAGCCCAGGTAATGCAAACTCTGCTCATTAGTGTTAAGGAGACACACTCCAGCTGAGACCATATGCTGAACACTTGGATTTTGCAACAGGACGTGGGAATCTGTTACACTGCCGTCACTAGTTTCTCCATCTTTCCGGGCTGTTCGTTGCAGCCTAGCGATCTGTATGTGACTCACATTTTCAGCTGTGTCACAAGTACTTGCTGCAACATTACTCTGCCTCTTCAGCAGGTCCTCGTGCTCTGTGGGTTTCACGTGCGATAGCTGCTTGCAAATCTGCTCCTGCCCTCTTCCACAAAAAAAACAGTATCCCTTCTCCTTCTCAGACCAGCTACTGGTCTCTGAAAGAAAATGACATCCCGACTCCATTTGATCAACGCATTTGTCCTCGATCAACTTTATATTCTTGGATTTGGGAGCCGTGTCATTCTCGCCGAAGTCAGGATCTCCTCCGTGTTGCCTTTTTTCCCCCCCTTGCATGCAGCCTCCCCTGCTTTTACAACCATTTTGTGACAGAAGCAGTATGTGCTTCAGTCGTTTATCGCGGAGCCTCAGCACAGTGCTCCGCAGACGGTTTTCCCTCCGCCTGGCTGCATGCAGTTGTCGTAGGGCTTTTTCCAAGCAGTCAACAACGTGGTCGTAACGTCTCCTCCACAAGAGGGGACAAAGCTGAGCGTAGCTGTGCTCCTTTGACAGGTAGAAGCCTGGAGGAGGGGGCAGACGTCTCATGTAACGTGATGGGGAAGGAGGACGAGACTCTGGAGGTGAAGGACCAAGTTCTTGTTGTGAAAGCTGCTCCAACCTGGATGGTTCTTGAGTAAACGCAGATATGTCTTGATTAGTCTCCTTAGTGGCTGCCACTGACTTCTGAACTGTGGGTTCTTCTGTAGTTTGATGCTGGTTGATCTCCTGATGTGTTTTATCCTGCTCTCCTGACTGGGAGCTCTCCCTACAGCAACAAATTAAGTGACATATTAGTTTTTCCGTGACACTATCCCTATTAAAAGCATAAATGATAGAAAAACACACACGAGCACTAGCATCCATTCCGCTATTCAGTGACCACTTGAGTGTGCAATCATCTCAGATGATAACATCGTGATAAAACACATTTTGGGGTCAGCTTGACAGCAAAGCAGACGTCAAATGTAAACGTGAGGTCAAAGGTCTAATGTGACATGACACGATATGATATTTAGAACCACCATATACCAGCATCGTGCCCTAAATGTTGCCAAGAGAAACAAAGACAGGAGAATTTTAAGCATAATTTTAAGGATATACATTTTCTGAACGTTTGACCTTATTTGACCTTGAAGGAGAGGTCAAAGGTCAAATGTGACCTATTTTAAATCTTTATATGCTACTTTCTATATGTTGATGACACATGGTACACTTGTAAGAATCATATTTTCTAAGTTATAAGACTTTTTTGTCAATTTTCAACCAATAAATCATGAAGTTGACCTGTAAGGACCTCGGTGGAGGTGAGCCTAATGTGAATGATTGCTACTCTACACTCACACAAACATTTGAGCTATTACAGAATGACACACATACAAACGGTCATCTCGCTTCCGCCGCCTTCCTGCTTCCTTCCTTTTGTATTTGGTTGTTGAAGAGGAATCAAACAATGAAGGAACTGCATCCTCCTTTAGTCTTCTGATTCCACTGCAAGTGAAAGGGTTAAAAAAAAAAATTAGGCTGCCATCTCAACGCTAATTAAAATTTTTGCAGGATTCAGATTTGAGCAGTTGTAATCTGTTGAGGTCCAGCTGGTAGATACAGACCCGATTCCACTCAGTTCAAAACTCTCTGGCGTAAAGTGCTTTGAACAAAAGTAGACAAAGTCCGTCTGGGGATCCCAGGAGTCTGCACGGTGAGAGTTGCTGATCCAAAGGGTTCTCCGAGTTGCTCCTTTTGGTAACCTGGACATCCATAACATACATGTTTGTTATATTAATCTTTCACTTCAGTTCAAGACAAATGAGACATCAAAGAAGAGCATGACGTAATGCAATAACATCATCTGGGAAAAATGATCTACTTTTGAATGTGAATAAAACATCTTCAAAGTTCAGAGGGGAGGATCAGACTCTTTTAGCAGAGGTAAGCAAGCGGTGTCTGATTCACTGCTGTCACCATTTCAGCACCGCACCCTCAGACAGATGCTGTACAAAATGTGTGAAGCGCTCACTTGTGAAAGGTAACACCGGCATTTCGAGTCTCATGGTTGTCTCGCGATTTGCAGCCGCCTGCTGAGCAATGTCGTGGCATCTGAAAGAAACACACACAAGGAGCACAAAAACAGTAAAGAAGTTTCAAGTAAACGATGTCAGGAGAGTTTCCCGTTATTTATGGCAGGAGATACATTTCCTGATTTGAGACAGACTGAAATTTTTATATTTTTTTTTAGTCTCATTGATCACTCAGTGTGCTTCCCACTTGATCAATTCACAGTCATACAGAATTATACACCAGAGTCAGGTCAGGGGACATTTTGGGGTTCCAGTCTGTTGCTAAATGACTCGAACTATTGGAAACCGAGGCTCAAACGATCGCCCTTCCAATTCGTTGATGACATTTTGCGTAATAAAGAAATGGTTGAGATTGATACAAAGATGAGCATTTCAAGTGGTGACAATGTTGTATGATCCTCTAGCCCAATGTGACTCCTAATGTTTAGAGCAGAGTGCTACCGCTCCAGTCAGAAGGAAAAAAAATATGCAGGCTCATTTGTTCTCACCAAATTCACAAAATACAGGATTTCCTGCCAATTGTAAATGAAATGAAATTGCACCACAAACCTGTGACGCAAACAGCAGGAATGTTCATTGAGCCCAATTTACCTGAACTGAAGCCACCACTGATGCATCCTGCCAATAACTCCAGTGAAGAAGTCACCCTTCACACCCCCTCTCACCATTAAAAAAAACAAAAAACAGCTGATTAATATTTCTGATGCATGTTAACTAATCAGCTCTTTCAGTTATTTTCTCTTCCTACAAGCTTTAAAAGGCCAGAGAACATAATTTGCCCTGTAGTGTAAATAACTGGTAGAGATTTCATAATTTGAATTATCTGATTAATTAAAAAAAAAGAGGAATAAAAAGTCAGTCTGTGTTGTGTGCTGCTACTTGCTCTGAGTATTAAGAAAAAAAATACAAGTGTAAAGAATATAACGAATATGGTCAATATTAAAGTGAACAAACTAAAAAAGAGCACACACGGGTTTCATTTAATTTTGCTTCCAGAACTTTATTCCTCAGCTTTGTTTCTTGGTGGTTTCCGGTATCGATCCGTTTCCCCTAGTCGGTACTTTACAGAGGGGCTATGGCTCAGGAGGTGCAGCGGGTCACCTACTAATTGGACGGTTGGTGGTTCAATCCCTCTGCATGCCAAAGTATCCTTGGGCAAGATACTGAACCCCAAGTTGTTCATCGGAGGGTGAATGTTAGATAGAAAGCACATGAGCATAGAAAAAAAGTGTTTGTATGAATGAGTACAGTAGAAAGGCTCTATATAAGGAAGCAGCCCATGTACCATAATCTGACACCACAGGCGTCATCTCAGGTGACTGAATCCTGCTTGACTATCCTAATTCCCCTGAAGCTGTGATTAGCCGAGCCACCATCACCCGCTGACAGAGCCCACTGGATTGGTACAAATGACTGAGCAGCTGATTTTAATCTGACATGTGTCCGCGCATTCGCTTTAACAACATGTTACTTTACACTCGTTTATTTATAACTATGTGCGGCTGTCAGTGCGTTTCCAGCTTTATGTGTACTGCAACAAGCGAGCAAATGTGCTAAAATAATCAGTCTTCGTGGATATTTACAGCTGCAGCGCATTTCAGTTAGCAGAGGCGTAAAGTATGATGTTTAAATAATAATGTTAAAAAATATTAAGCCTGACTGTTGACCTCAGAATGATGGCTGATCTTTTCTTCGCTCCTCACCCACAGGCTTCCGCTTCTTCTTCTTCTTCTTCTTCCTCCTCCCTTCTTGTTCTTCTTCTTTGGTGCCTCACGGTTGCTTGCATTCAGACTGCTGCTTTACTGCCTCCTGTAGGAGTCTCCAGTTAATGTCACCACCCAGTTATTCTTACTCAGGTCACTCTTTTTGAATGGTAACGTTACTAAAACTGCTTTATACAGCACGTCTCTTTCGACCATTCACACAAGCGCTTTTTTCTACAACTAAATGCTTTCACACACACATTCACACTCCAATGAACACATCGGAGAGCAACTTGGGTTTCAGTATCTTGCCCAAGGATATTTTGGCACACAGACTGAAGCAACCAGGAATTGAACAACCAACCGTTTGATTAGTAGATAAGCTGATCTACCTCCAGAGGTGGAGCAGCTACCCTCCCTGTGTCACTGTCCCCTCACTTTAATATACTTTCTATACCACGTATTTGACCAAGTCTGCATCATTTCTTTAAAAAACCCCAAAAACAAACAGAAATCAAACAAACTGATAAATAAATAAATCAACGTAGTCCCTGTATTGTAACCCCAGTAATAAAAAGTGTACTAATAAAGTTTCTGTCACCATATTAAACTGCCTGCAATCATTTATTTTTAATCTGATAATAAAAATGAGAAGAAATTAAACAAAACATGTAGTTTAGCATTTTGCAGCCCTGATTCATGGTTATAATACAGAAACTACAACAAGTGTTGCCAGGTAAGAAGTCACATAATGTGGAAATTATTATAATATGGTAATGACACTCCATCCATCATCCATCCATCAGTTAGGGTATACCCTGGAAGGGTCTCCGCTCTCTACCTACATTCATACCTTATGCCAGGTTAAAATGACCAGATAAATTAACCCATGCCAGAGGAAATCAGAATACCGAGAGAGCACCCGTGTGGAAAATATGTCATACATACTGTATATGATATATGGTGTTATACTGTGTATAATAGGAATGTTCCATGATTTACATCACATGACAAATAATTGTCTAAGGGTTTATACTGATGTATTTTCTTTAAAAAATGAGTACTCCTGTAATATGAGCAGTTACAAGTATTTCAGTGGAGGTGGACTGGCTGACAGTGTGCCAGCCACCTTAGAGTCACTGTGCCCCAAATTATTTCCTAACAAAAATAACCTGACTGCAGTTTAAACAACATAACAACAACAACAACAACAACAACAAACGACTAGTTAGCTGATTTGAACTGCCAGAGTTAGGTTCAACAGACTGACACATTACCACTGTGCTGTTCTGGTCAAAGATCAACGCAGAGCAAAATCTCAACACTAAAGTGTTAGAAAAAAAACCCTGCTAATAATGCCGTTATTCCCTAATAACATGGTATTTATCCAATATTTGGATAAAGAACTTTTGCTATTTATTAATGCCTGTTGTTACATGTTGCAGCTTATACAAACATGTGCTCACATACATATGTACATTGTAGAGACATGAATATGTTGGTGACCTAAGTTGGCACTCATGTGCTGCAGCAAACACCTGTGTGCCTATTTGCCTCTGAGAAAACCCCCTCAGTTAGATCCATAACAGACATGAGAGATAGCAGCTTCGACCTTATGGCAGGAATGTTGTTACTGGCTCAAAATGATTTGATATCATTAATGAGAGATATGTTTGACATAAATTTCACAGATTATAGCCCCAAAACTAATTTAAAACAGTTTAAATACCAGAAATCACTTTTTGACAGACGATCATTTTTTGGCACAACACCGACTCCTGTTGAAAATAAGTAACTGTGATGATATCGGTTATAAATGAGCATCTTTATGTGGGCTTTATGCTAGAGCCATCAAACCTTGAAGTCACATGCTATTGCAGTATTGGGAGTATTGAGTATAAAATAATACAGTGAACTGATAGAGTACTTCTAAATAATGTTTCACAGACATTTGTGAAATCAGCAATCACCCATTCTGATTCCCTGGTTCTTATTTTTCTCCATTCATCATCAGATTGAAATCAACCCTGAATATGAATCAATCATACATTAAACACCAGAATCACCAGAGTCATTATTTGATGTAATTAATCTGATGTAAATTTGATGGCTAACGGTTCAATTTGCTCAAAAGTAATAATTGTAACTTAATTGGTGGGTCCCTGTTGGCCTTCACCCTAATTATATTATGGGTGCTTATTTCAGCTTATGGTGCATGTGACATGATGCATATACAACACTAATAATCTTAAACTTTGTTACCCTCAATACCAGTAACTTTGTGATGTCACATGTCAGTGACCAATGACAGTCATTGGTCACTGTTTACCAAACAGCCTCCAGTGCATGTTTGACATTATACAATATAATATATAAAAGGATATAAACTCAGATTCTAAAAGCTTTACATATTTCTTATTGTCTTGGCTGGAAAAATTCAACAATATGAAAATAGTTTCATAGCAAAAAGCAAATTCACAGACAGACGAACACTGTGTGTGTGTGTAGAAGTGAGCAAGTGTGTGTGCCTGTGCATAGATGCGTATGTGTGTGAGTGTGAGGGGGTGGTGATGATTCAGAAGTCAGATTTCTCACAGGAACAGTCACTTCACTAAAAGCAGAAGCACACTGCAGTTGGCCAGTGAGGACAGATTATTATTTTTGCTCTTTAATAGGGAATTGAGGGGATTAAATAAAACTATACAAACCCTAAAACCGGATATTTTATTTTGACTTAGCGACTGCTTTTCGATCCTGAGAAAGTGAATTATGTCCCGAGTTACCAATCTGTCAAAACTGCGACAAGAGAGGATGAGGGAGATCAACCTGCGGGTAAGTTGATCATACGTTCTTCACTGCATTTTGCATTAATAATAAAGACAATAGCAAGAGATGGACACATACAGAAGACAGGCAAAACAAAACAGGCAAAGAAAATGCCGTGATTGTTAAAATGCGTGTTGATTAATGCAGTTCTGTAGGTAAGAGATTCTACCATCTCACACTTTCTTCTTTTTCTCCACCCCCTTCACCCACACTTCCTTACTCCCTCACTGCGTTTTGCACTCTCAGACATAAATTTAGTCATTTCCGTGTTGTGACACAGAGCCTGCTCTCAAGGCCTCTCAGATCTGGGCCCTTATATAGCTGCAGCTACATGAGGGCAGGCCACTTCTGATATTGTCATGCAGTATAAGTCTACATGCAGTTGGGAATGTAGGTGGTTGTGAGTATGTTTGCTTGTACACTGTGTGCTTGTTCCCAGGATATTCGACTATAGCAACTGTTGCCATAGAAATGGCTGTGAGTGTCTGCTATTACCAGTTTCTGCTGGACGTTCTTGGCAATGTTGCATGGAGGTTGGGGACGCCACCTGTGATATGGCAGACTGGGGTGGGGGTTTCCATTTTCATGATGGGGGGCTGAAGAGTTTGCTCCAGTTATTGGTTGTATCGTAGTGCTCAGCCTTCCACCCACAACGCCTCAATCAAAGACTGGATGAAATTGTGGTGGATTATAAACTATGTGTAGCACTGATAAACCCCTGTCTGGCATGTACCCCCTTGCAACCATAGCAGAATGTTGTAAATCCCTGCTGGACCAGGGGAAGATATCAGACAACCAGCAACCCAGATCATTTGGTGGGCCAGGTGTAGTGCAGAGGTATCAAAGTTTCCCCCGCCTTCAATATTTCTGTCTTGAAATTGAGGAGCCTGCTGTGAGTCAGGAGCAGCATTTGTAGCAGGAGCTAAAGCAGAGAGGAGAAAATAAGCCATTAGCTGGGGATTTGTCGACTGGTGAGTTGAAGTATCAAGATAGGGGTGTAATGAAGGGAAGTGCTTCTTTCCAGAAACCGGAGTCAGATGAGAGATAAGCTCCTGCTCCTGGGTGAACAGGTAGATGGTCTTCACCAAGGATAACTGCACCCTCAGGTTTGCCAGATGAAGCCCTTTCTTTCACCTGAGCCTGGAGCAACTTGAACAATTAACAGCTGACTGGTCTGTTTGTATGGTAGCCAGCTCTGCCAGCATTTACACCTGTGCAGAAAACTGTCACCAGTATGCACTCTGCCTGAGTTGAGTGTGGCTTACAGACTTCTGTTAGTCTGACACGCTCTTTGACCCAGAATAGGAAGTCAGCAATTTTAGTTTTAGTCATCAGCTACATGTTTTCTGGAAGTTGCCCTTCACTATTTCTGTTCTTGTAATTGGAAAAAAGTATGCTATCTCTTCACATTGGGCCATATTACTAATTTGATTAATGGCGATCCTAAATATAAAACCTGTCATGAGCCCTGTTACACCTGAGACTGTAAAAACAGATGTAGTTGGGCTATAACAGAGCTTTCTATGATGGAGTTGCATTAAATGTCATATTGACATCAATAATAGCTCTGAGTACAGGATGTCTCATTTTGTTGAATGTCTGTTACCTCGACTCCTCTCTCCTCGTGTCTCCTGCTTGCATCTCTGGTGGGAGGGACTATGACACAGTGAAAGGGGGTGTGGAGAGGAGGACAGTTGGCTTATTATTGGGTAAAGAAGCTTTGACGTTTGTAGACAGATTTTTAGCCTTACTTTTCTCTGGTTTAACATTGTAGTAGAAGTTGTACTCCTTTGTGTATATCTTTTAGCCTTACTCTTATTCATACTACATTTGAGGGTATATACTGCATTGTCAAGTATTGCCTCACCCATCCAAATCTTTGAATTCAAGCGTTCCAGTCACTTCCATGGCCACAGGTGTATAAACCCGAGCACCTAAGCATGCAGAGAGCTTCTACAAACATTCGTGAAAGAATGGGTCGCTCTCAGGAGCTCAGTGAATTCCAGCGTGGTACCGTGATAGGATGATACCTGTGCAACAGTACAGCAATGAAATTTCATCACCACTAAATATTCCACAGTCAATTGTTAGTGGTATTATAACAAAGTGGAAGTGATTGGGAATGACAGCAACTCAGCCACAGCCGAGGTCAGCAGATGCACAGAGGTCACAAACTTTCTGCAGTCAATCACTACAAACTTGATGTGACCTTCAGATTAGCTCAAGAACAGAGCGTGCAGAGCTTCCTGGAATGGGTTTCCATGGCTGAGCAGCTGCATCCAAACCTTATGTCACTAAGCACAGTGCAAAACGTCAGATGCAGCGGTGTAAGGCATGCTGCCACTGGATTCTAGAGTAGTAGAGAGTGGAGTGACCAATTACAGTTCTCCATCTGGTAATCCAATGGACGAGTCTGGGTTTGGTGGTTGCCAGGAGAACAATACTTGTCTGACTGCATTGTGCCAAGTGAAAGTTTGGTGGAGGGGGAATTATGGTGTGGAGTTGTTTTTCTGGAGTTGGGATCAGCCCCTTAGTTCCAGTGAAAGGAACTCTTAATGCTTACAAGACATTTTTGGACAATTTCATGCTCCCAACTTTGTGGGAACAGTTTGGGGATGGCCCCTTCCTGTTCCAACATGACTGGACACCAGTACACAAAGCAAGGACCATGAATACATGAATGAATAAGTTTGGTGTGGAAGAACTTGACTGGCCTGCACAGAGTTCTGATCTCAACCCGATAGAACACCTTTGGGATGAATTAGACTGCAAGCCAGGCCTTCTCAACCAACATCAGTGTCTGACCTCACACTTCTGGAAGAATGGTCAGAAATTCCCATAAACACTCCTAAATCTCATGGAAGGTCAACTATAAAGCTAGAAACAAAAGTAGTCGAAAATGGCCAAATATACCCCGGACCCCAGAAGGGGTCAGCGCAGCAGCATCCCGATGATACGTCATCTCAAATCGGCGATATTATTTAGACGCGGTGACGCGGCCTTCGACCCCAGAGAGTTAAAAAAACAAATTTCCTAAGTCTTCTTGAAATGCGTTTGGAATGTTAATGTGTGTGAGGTCTTAGTCAAGACAAAATCACAGTTACACCTTGAAGTAAGTGGGATGAAGTTTGGTCTTCAGTGAGAG
>VUQK01008284.1:5849-23177 GCA_015106715.1 Bujurquina vittata | reverse complement strand
GTTCATTAGTGACAGCGATTGGAGCTACATCTGCAGGTGTAGAGAGGAGCTTCTCCTGTTTAAAGCAGCTCAAGTCTTACACCCGCAACACCATGGGCCAAGGCCGTTTAAGCAGCCTAGCTCTGCTGACCATTGAGAGGACACTAGTCAAGTCCCTGGAAAAGACGCCTTGTTGGTACGACAGGGTCACAGATCATTTTCTTGAAAAGGCACGGAGGGTAGAATTTACGTATAAATAAACCGACACATTTTACGATGTAGGCCGAAATTGAGCTTCCCCTCCTTGAAAGACTAGCATCCGCCACTGGTGTCTACACATGACAGACAAGTTAGCAAAGAACCAATTTTTAAACTGTATTAGGTACTTTGTCACTAGCAGCCTGTTCATATTTCTTTGGCTAAATCTTTAAAAAAAATACCGAAGATAGCAACAAAAATGTGTTTCCCAAAGAGCTATTAGCTGAAAATTTGGCATATATCAGCACGGTGTGTCCTTAAAAAAATTTGGACCTCAGGGCCAAGAAGAGTACAAAAACAGAAGTGACAGGCCTAATAAACTATCCACCGCAGATCAGTAGTATCTGTAGGTCATGTCTTCAAGAAAAAGAAAGAAATCCAGCAGAGACCTGACAAAGTGACCTCAGAAAATTGTAGGCATACCCTCAATGACCCTTACTTATTTACTCGATGGTAAGTTGGCCTCTAGTGATTTGTCAAATTTCTGAGTAGCCACCTGGCTTAAGATGCCTAAACGTCGATAGATCTTGACTAAACTTTAAACTAAATTAATTATTAAATTGATGCAAATGTATTTTTAAGCCCCAGATTTGGCAATCTGCCATAAAAAAAAAGTGGTTTGCGCAAGAGCTATTAGGCACATCATGACTCATCCTCAAGTACAAAAGTTTCTTTTCATGATTAAAGTGAGAGATTTAATAAAATTACTAACCCTGTTATTAGTAAATTTGACTTGAATGTGGTTGGGTATCTTGGAAAAGGTACCAAATGTTGATTAATTTCAAATGTTTTTTTGAGTAAATTCTCTTTACACACTTTTTCCATTTTTAGGATGAAAGCCATACATTGTGATAACAGCTTTTTTGTTGTTGTTGTATTTTTTCCCCCAGTGGACCTGCTTGGCCTGCTCAAGTGGCGCTCCAACACCAGCCTCCTACAGCAAAATCTCTGTCAGCTGATGAAGGTGGAAGGTGGCGAGGTTGTGAAGGTCAGAGGCCCTAAGTTTCCACTCTGTTGATTAAATTTTATCTGGTGCAATCAGAGCTTGAGTAAAAACAGATAAATGTGGCTCAGTGTTGGTCTCCTTGGAAATGTACCTAATTCCTTTGCTTTTGACAGAGATTGGCACAAATGGACAAAAAAAAACCCCAAAAGGATCTCAACAGCTGTTCACATAAACATGCAGTCACAAACGATGCATACTCTTCCTGAAAGCTACAGCTTCCTGGCAGCAATTTCACGAAAGCTGTTGCTGCCGGTCATAAAGAATCGGCTGCCACTCTTTTTGCTTTTGTTTTAATGGCTTTAGCAAGGAGGGAGTGCATAGTACCACACACTGTCTACAGATAGGGAGGAGATGACCTGCTGTCAGAGATTTAGGCAGGGCCTTTAAGCGCTCAGCATGGGGCAGATGAATAATCATTCTCTTGAAAGTTTTGCATGGGAAGGTTGGGTGCCTGGCAGAATGGAGTGTATCTAAAGACGTCCTTCACCTAGACAGTTTTGATCAGGCTAGATAGATGTCTACCACAGCTGGACTAGTTCATTAAACCGCAGGAGTGTGATTATTATTATCACCACATTAGCACTCAATTGCTTCAAAGCGATTCAAGGCTGTCGGTGGGCAATTAGATACCATTTTCATCTTGGCATTTGATGACTATTTATCAAGAGAGTATACATTATTTGTTCATCATTAGATTTTTTTTCATTATACTTAACATAAAACATTAAATGTGTTCAGAACACATGTTTTTAAAGGTTTCCTTCTCTCTTTTTTATCCCAGTAACTTTTTTTTTTCTCTCCACTGTTTGAGTGAAAAGGTCACTGCACTGTTATCCTCGTCATGCATTCCAGCCTCCGTGAGACTGAATCGTACTTTAAACTCCACATCGCGTACAATATGTTTGTTTCTTGTTGAGAACATGATGAATCTCATCCATTCTGAGATGACAGACCTAGCGCAGTAAAGAGTGATGGCTCTGTTCCCGACACTTTTACATCTGTTTTTACATTGCTGCAGAATTGGCTGAGTAAATGGAGCATGTTTCCCCCGAGAGGAAGGGTGTATATAGTTAGTGTTCCTGGAGGTGCTGCTGACAGGGAAATGATCACTCTCTTCATAGAACTATTTTGGTGCATGTTAACAGCTGTAAAGGGTGCGTAATGGGTAGCATGGAAGTGTCACAGCAGGGGTTCACTTGCTGGTTTGGTTGTGCTGTTCAAATGATATTGGCATATTTAGGACCAGGGCAATCACATTTTTGCCATGTCTTTCTGTATTTTTATGTGTAAGTGTAAGACTAAGGTCACTATGTAGTACCCATACAGTGTTGTGTTATTTTTAAGAAAAATGCCTATGATAAATTAATAGGTTTTAACTCATAGTTTGAATCAATACAGGATAAAAACCTTCTAATAACCTATAAAAATCTAATAGTGCTAATGCACAGTTATCACTGATGTTAAAGTTCAAAATCTTAAAAAAAAAAAGAAGTCATATTTGGTTTAACTGTCATGCGTTTTGTGTGTCCAGAATGTAGATAATTGTAGTTGGGATTATTATGTAATTTCCTCTCCCTTCCTTTACATGCAGATTAATTGGTTTGGCCTATAAGGTCATTTATCACTTTAATAAGACAAACTGAATGTCCTTCACAGAGAAAAGAAATAATCATCAGTTTGAGTTTATTTGAAAGAATCTTGAGGGCTGTGTAATTTCACTGTGCGATTAGGACTGAGCATGTGTGTTTTTTGAATGACACGTCTCATTGCTGGCATGCCATAACTTTGCTGTTCATCTGTCATTCTAGTTCCTGCAAGATACTCTGGATGCTCTCTTCAACATCATGATGGAAAACTCTGACAGTGACACTTTTGATACTTTGGTGTTTGATGCCTTGGTAAGAAAGAATCATGCAGTAACAGCAGGGCATCATTTATAATAGTGTTACCTGTCAGTGGCAATAAACATTTGGACTTGCTTGTAGCTCAGATGCAAATATAATAACTTTTGAAACACTTTTTTGACAGGCATGCCAGCTCTGGTTGGTACCCTGTTTTGTATGCATCTACCTATCTGCTGCTCTGAGTTGTTGCTCTAAACGAAAAAAAAAAAAGATGAACAAACCATTTTTGGGTTGCTTATTGGCTGTTTCATTTTAGTTAAAGGATTTTTTTTTTATGATTTCATTGCTGTAAGTTAATATTGAACTTCACACATTGCATCACATGTAGGATGCATTGATTTGCATGAATTGTTCATTGAAAATGATCACATTTTTACTGCCAGATATAAAATGAAAAAGATTTTAGGTTTTATAAAAAGGCTTATTTTCCTATGCCGTCATTGGCTGCAGATACTGGCATTAATACTTGGAAAAAGTATCAGGCTAAATCCTGTCTTGCATTTATTTGCCTAATATCAACAGGTGCATTTCAGAAAAGAAGTTTTCACAGAAAGGTGGTAGTTGGCGGTAATTGTTTCTGCCGAGTTTTCTAGATGATCTTTGGAAGAGAGAATTGAAAGAAAATGGTTTTCTCCCCAAATGCACCCTTGCTTAATTTCCCAGTGTTATGAAATATTGAGTAAGACCAGTGGTTTTTGGGGCTCTAAATTTTGAAGCAAGGATTTAAATTTTTTTGGTGTATTTAATTAGCTTTTTAATAAATGCGTCTTTATTCTGTGATAGGTGTTCATTATTGGACTTATAGCCGACAGAAAGTTCCAGCATTTTAACCCTGTTCTGGAGACCTACATTCGAAAGCATTTCAGTGCTACACTGGCATACACGTGAGTTCCTTTCTTTCAGTACTAGCACCCCAAAGACATTTAAAAACAAATGTGTCCTACTTTTTGATTAAAACTTTAACAGGACTCTGTAATTCTGTTTTGTAGGAAGCTGACAAAAGTTCTGAAGAACTATGTGGACAATGCAGAGAAGCTGACAGAACAACTGCTGAAGGCCATGAAGGCTCTGGAATACATCTTCAAGTTCATCGTCCGATCCAGAGTCCTCTTTAACCAGTATGTACTGTAATTTTTGTGTAACATTGCATCACAGTGCATGCAGTTTTGACCATGGCCAACTTTGTTAGAACACTGTGAAGACCATTTTTAGTGTAATTGTGCTATGAGTGAGGGAAAAATTTATTTTTTTTTCTCCTTTAAAACATTCCTTGGTTTCAGGGCTGTTTTATAAAAGATCCGTGTTTTTTGTAACATTGAATTCTTTGCAGTACGCCTCTGGTGTAATAAAGTCGAAACAGGTGAAAGCAAATGGTCTTAGGATGAGGTCGTTTCTATGGATGTACTTATAATAGGTTGTGGGGATGTTAAATGAATGATAATATTGTAGAGTCGTGGAATAAAGCTGTTGCTGGCTGAAGGGCTGATGTATGATCCTGGACTAATTAAGTGTGCAGAGTTTGATTGGTTTTCTGTCCAATGTCTAGAGGACACTCTGTCCTCTACCTCACAGAACACAGTCCTGCCATTCTCTTCTAGAGCTGCCCATGTTCTCGGTTTTTACCGAGCAGCTTCTTTCGCAGATAACTCAACAAACGCGAGCCTCATAGCAGTCCCGCTTTGTGTTAGTGCTTGTTGAAGTGGTTTCTTTGGTTGGTTGCCAGCATCAAGACATGGTTGCTGAGTCAGTCGTCATTTTAAATTCTTATGAACTGTAAAGTTGAGTTTAATGGAGCCTTACAAGAAGGTCCCAAGGCTACATCAGTGAGAGTTTAGCCTTTCACTGCGAGCCAGTGAGGAACTTCTATGAAAGTGCAGAAGAACACCTTAATTGCAGAATCCCCCCCTCCCCTCCATTTGATGTGACTGGTATAGCTTTCCAGGGCTCACTGAGCTCCTTAGTGCTGCAGGTGAACAGCAGCTTTAAGTAATTGTTGTTGTGGGAGCTCTGAGACGGATGCCTCTAATCCCACGATTTCAGTAAGCCCTCAACAGTGGCTATCCTGTACCATGTAATACATCCATTCCCTTAAGATATTGTAGCAACACAAAACCCACCACTGTGGAAGAAGGCCAATAATATCTGATGAAGTGGGAATTTAAGCACTTCACCTCTATTTGACCTCTCGCAGTTTTAGTTTCTCTCGCAAGTTTTGATTTTTTTTATTTCTCTAAAACTGAATGGTTGACACACTGAATTACTTGCAGCTAGTACAGCTTGGCTCATTTCCACTTAATGACCAGTTTGTTAAGATTTATGGTCTCTCCGAGTACTAAGAATTTTCATTTTTGAGGGATTATGGGGAAAGCCTTCCTTTGTGTTCCCATACACTTAGGAAATGGGGGGAAATGTTTTCTGCCATTGTTGGGTGATTATTGGCTTTGGGGTGCTGCAGTCTCTGGGCAGCATTTGTTCCACATAACCAAGCTAGTGGAAGGGACATTAGTAATTCTACTTGGAGAACAGATGAGAAAGTAAAGCCAGGAAACCCTAACATTTGCTTGACATTTGCTTTCTGGTCCTTGTATAGTATTCAGGGAAAGTCATTAGCATAGATCATTAATTTTTCTGATTTTTGTTTCCACATGACAGCAGGCAGGTGCTTCAGGGTCTTGTCATGTTGTTTTAAATGCTAATCTGGCTGGCACCAAGAGTGATGTCTGTGGTTCTGATCCAAGAATATTTGCATTGATAACACACACGGGCCTTTCTGCTGGCTGCTTTTAATGATTTAACAGGGAAGCATCAAACTCTTGTCATTTCCAGTGCAGGTGGGGCTGTTTACACAGGGATGAAACACACAACAGTCTTGTGATCATCTGCCAGTGTAATTCTCTACTTCATCTCCTCCCAGGCTCTATGAGAACAAAGGAGAGGCTGACTTCATGGAGTCCTTGAGGAACCTTTTCACATCCTTTAATGACATGATGAACAGTAATTCAGAGAACACTGGCATGGTGAAGGTAGGCTGATTATCACTCAAGTCCAACTATTGCTCAACCTCACTGCCAAAAATCATCTGCTGCTCTATGAATAGTCAATAACTGCTGCTGTGCGAATAGTAAATAGATCTGATGCCATTTGCTTGGGATGACATATTCTGTGATTGGAGATTAATGTGTGTTGTTAAATTTAAACTATGACAGCAGTTTATTAGATATTAATGTTAGTATTCCTTCAAATCATTAATGGTTTCTGCATTCTGTGCACTGTTTGCTTTCTTCTTCTTTTCTACGTGTCTCTGTGCAGATTTTCTGGATCTGTATCTTCTTTTTTTTTATCTTTTTATTTCAACTTGTTAGAGCTGTGAATCAAGAAACATAATCTAGCTACTTAAAGTAATAGCTGTAATAAATAATGAATAATTGATAGTTTAGGATTAAATGGGAAGATGGTTATGGACATTGCTCAAAAAAAAAAAAAAAATTAGGGGAGGACTTAATCATCTGTCCAGATAGGAAGCACAGACCATTGTGAACCCATTTCACGTGCTTTGGTGTAAGTTACAACAGAGATGCACTGGAGAGGCAATAACAGCAAAGGGAAAGGGAATGTTTTTGCAGGTGCTGACCAGAGACCGTTGCTATCTCCTTAATCCTCCTGACTGATTTTCTCTAGTTTTGCTTTTTCCTTGTCACTACTGATGCGAGATGGTACCTGGAGCCCATGCAAGTTGCACAGGTAGTCTACCTTCGCCACATCCATGCTTGCTGTTGCAAAAAGGTTTGCTTTGTCTCCAAGCAGTCTCAAGAGTGTGAAGGAGATACAGAAGACAGGGTGTTGCAAGATGAGAACTGGACGGAACTCTAAAAGGGCATTAGCCCAGCAAGTAAGACTGCTATTTGTTCCTTTGTGCAAGCAAGAACAGGAGAAGCAATGCCAGAGCCCTACAAAGTGACCTCCTGCAAGCTACTCATGTGCATGAGTAGCCTGCAGGCTATTGTCAGATGGACCAAAACATAATGTCCTGGGGTGTTTTATTGGATTTAGGTCAGGCGAGTGTAGGGGCCAGTCAGTGGTATCAATTCCTTCATCCTCCAGGAACTGCTTGCATACTCTTGCCACATAAGGCCGGGCATTGCCATGCACCAGGAGGAACCCAGGAGCCACTGCACCAGCGTCAGGTCTGGCAGTCTAAGGATTTCATCTCGATATTTAATAACAGTGAGGGTGCCTTTGCCTAGCCTATAGAGGTCTGTGTGTCCATCCGTGGATATGCCTCAGACCATCACTGACCCACCACCAAACCGGTCATGCTGAACAATGTTACAGACAGCATATGTGTAGGATTCTCCACGGCTTCTCCAGTCCTTTTCATGTCTGTGTGCCCGGTAGTGAGCAGAACACCCTCTAGAGGACATCGGGCTCTCAGGTCACCCTCATAAAGTCTGTTTCTGATTGTTTGGTCAGAGACATTCACACCAATGGCCTGCTTTAGGTCATTTAGTAGGGCTCTGGCAGTGCTCATCCTGTCCTTCCCTGCGCAAAGGAGGAGATACCGGTCCTGCTAATGGGTCAAGGAGCTTCTACGGCCCTGTCCAGTTCTCCTGGAATCTCCTCCATGCTCTTGAGACTGTGCTGGAAGATACAGCAAAGTGTCTGGCAATGGCAAGTACTGATGTGCCATCCTGGAGTGTTTGGACTACCTGTGCAACTTTTATAGGGTCCAGGTGTATTGCCTCATGCTACCAAAAAATGCTGTCAAAAAATACCAGAGGCCTCCATCTGTAAAGCCATTCTAGTGCACCTGTTGTTAATTTCACTGACACCAAAGCAGCTGAAACTCACTAACATCCCCGTCTGCTACTTAAATTACCAGATCAATATCCCAGATGTTTAATTGCCTTGACGCTATGCTCTGATTGAAATGTGTTTCCCTAATTTTTCGAGCAGTGTACATACCTAAGATGGATTTCTTTGCTTTTATCATGACAATACAACTCTTAGCTGACATTGCTTCTCAGGGTTGAAACGGAAGATTTCAGATGGAGTCTGAAAAGCGGTCAGTTTAAAAAAAGAAAAAGAACACAGACAAAAGATTTTAAATAATTCAAGCATTAAAGCTACTCTAGATTTCAGACCTCGTAAGTAAAATCATGAGACTCGACACAGGCACAATACATACACTTGAGGTATTACGGGGAGTACATTTATGTATGCCTCCCACTAAGATGATAATAATTCACTGGAAAATTACAAGTTCATCGCTTTACACTTAACCTTTTCCAACATGTAAGTGAAGTGATAAATCATTAACATATTTAAAATCTTTGGCTTCATTTTCCAACTTAAGACAGGCAGCTAAGTGGATTATTTAAATCAATTTAAAAATAATTTAAAAAACCAAATTAATTTTTCTTTATACAAAATTAATAAATGTATAGGTTGTAAGTATACATAGACACTTAACTCTTGGCCATGGAGTGGACGAAGGTTTAGGGTGTCTTAGACTATCAAGTTAATGAGAAAAACATTTCTTGCAGCTCTTTTAACATTTTTCTTGCTCCTGTACATTTTGTGTGTTTGTTCTGTGTTAATTTCTGTTGTTTGTGTGTACCTTTTTTGTGTGTGTTTGTGTTTTTTCCTTCCTATATTTCACTCTGAGCTTGACTGTCCTGATGTTTGGGTCTTCTCTGGCCTTTAGCTGCTCCTCAAGGTATTTATTTCACTGTCTTTCTCCTTCTACGTTTAAACTCTCTTTTTTACTTGTCTTTGACCCCAAACTCAGTGACCCTAGATTAGAAACAGAAACAGAATGATTTTTGTTTATTTGTGTAGATATGCTAAAAGCCACACACACTCACACACACAGACACACACAAACACATGCATGCCTGTGCTTTTAGAGATAACATAATCACAGGGTACATGCACCTTGGCACACCTACAGTATATCCATGTGCACACTCAACCATATGAGGAGCTCAGGAGTCAATTAGGAGTCAGTTGCTGTGTAATTGGGTGAGATATTAGCTTTACTGTCAGTAAATTAAAAACTGATCTTGAGGAACGGGCATGAAACCGAGGAACCCTGGTTTCTTCCCAAATCCACCCCAGTGAAAGCACTGTGACAGGTGGAAGCTAATGAGCAGTCCCATTATACCTCTGTGGAAAAACAAGTCTGAGTACTGATGAACATCTGGACAGACCAGCACACATGCAGGTGAAAATGTAATAAATACCCCACCTCCCAAAAAAATACACACACACTTTAATACAATCATGTGCATACGCTATCTGGAAGCACAAGCAGGAGCAGGGGACCGAAGTTACATTTCTAGTGACATTTAACATATAACCTTTCTGTGCAACAGGTGGGAGTTTAGTCGCTCCTGAAGGGGGGGGGGGGATTGATTAACAGATGCAGTTGACTTTTTATCAGAGAATAGGCTGGATTGCCAAATGAATCAAAGTCAAACACCTCTGGAATCTAGTTTTCATTCATCCTAATTCTTTCTACCTGCAGAGAGAGGTGAATATCAAGTAGAGGATAAAATGTAGAATACTTAAGATGAGATCAGATTAAGATGAGAGCAGGATTTTTTTTGGAAGTCATGATTATATCCTTTTGGAGGGATAAAAAAATCACAAGATAGAGTATTGCTTTGCAGTTAGTCTCTACTGTTCAAAAATGTGTCCTTCACCAAATCCAGTTTTCATTCATTTACTAAACTCAGTATTGGCTCTCTTACTGGCATGATTTTATAGCATTGATAATTATCCATTCCTTAACCCAATGCATTATAATAACTTATGTCCAATGTGTTACTCCTGTGAACCACTTGCCATGATACGGGCTGGCTGAATTGTACAGATGCTGTATAAATACTAAGCCCACCTTGGCTGGCATTTAGCAGCAGTCAGAGAAGAAGATGTCAGCTTGGTTAAGCATTTCAATTAACACAGGATGCCTGTGTTATTAGCCACTGCATGCATGTGCGTGATGACTTAATTACAATATTGAGGGACACGTTTAGATCCTACTTTCTTAAATTACAAGTCCGAATACCACAAATTACATCCAGTTAGGTCCTTAAGTATTTAGACAGTGATACATTTCTGGAATTTTACCTCTGCACCACCACACTGGATCCAAAGCTGAACAGTCAGTATGTGGTTGAAATGCAGGTTTGGAATTGCAACTGTTCTTATGGTCCTCTGTTTTCAGAGGCTCAAAACCAACGTCATTTCAATACCATAATAATTTCACTTATTCATGTTTGTGAAAGAAAGAGAGCCATAGAGAAATTTCATCTGATAGTGCCAGATTGTTAATAACACCTGCAAATAATAAGTAATGGCACAGTATTTACTCTTGGTTATTGACTGGCCTAATGTCTCACTGAAGGTAAAATGTGTGCACTATGGTTACATGCATTAAGTCATTTTTCTTTTTGTTCCTCTGGTAAAGGGTGCTGCACTGAAGTACATTCCCACTATCGTCAATGATGTCAAGCTGGTCTTTGATCCCAAGGAACTAAGGTAATTTCATGTTTTGTTACATATTCCCAAACTTTAATGCCATTAAAGTGACACCAACAGCTACAATCTAACGGACTTAAGTGTCAATAGAAGCGAACTACCATTATAACAGCTCAGACAGTTTTCTGTGAACTCCATAATCTCTTTGTGGGAGCTCTGTAATAGTGAATCATTGCTACAGAGTACCAGAGCTGATAGCTTCAACAAATATCAAGGAAAATGCTTAAATGAATCCTCTTTTGCAAGGAAACAAAAGGAGTAATTTTCTTTTATTTCAATTTCATGTGACGATTATGTTAAGAGAGGCTATTGGGATATTGCACTTGGATGGACGCACACTTTGTTTTATATATGTTTATTTTGTTTTTTTTTTGTCTGTATCTCAACCTTAACCTGCTTTTATTCAACATTTCACCATTCAGTAGCTGTATTGTGACGGTCACTGTTTAAAGAAGCTCAGGTTGCCTTGGAAACTCTCCACTCAAGTGTCCATTTCAGTTAATGTTGTCTGTTCCAATTTTTTCCTGCTATAGCTTAATCCTTTAATTAATACTCAGTGGCTTCTGAACAAAAGAGAACATTTGACTTTAGAATATGATCATATATTGTAAAGTACTCATTTGATGTGCCTCACTGATAAAAATGAGCTTCCTGGTCTAAAAAGTGAAGGCACTGATGAAGTCCCTTAAATCTGCACCTTAAACCTGATTATACAGAAGACAGGAATTGTACCCTCAGCTTCCTGTCTATGAACTCAGGCAATGCTTTCCTGATGAGTTTATGATCTCCATAGCTAGTTTTGAATCATACTGAATACAACAATAGTCAGTGGATGTCATTATTTTGGCTATGTCCATCTGTCCATGTCCATATAAACAATCTATGCGCAGAAAAGATGAGGTATCAGTGACAACAAATACCCCCTGGGGGTCCCCTCGCTATTGGACGATCGTTTGATGGTGTCAATAGCCATGCCCGCTTGCTAATTGTGTTAATAGCGATCCGTTCCGATAGCGAACTGGTGAAATTCTCAGCCCGGCGTGCATGTTTGTTTCCACATTATTACCCCCAGTTTCTGGCCCCTTATTACCCAACGACATAAATTTCAGTGTAATATTTCTCAGCTAAAACCACTTTTAAAAGATATTTCATTGTTATTACTTCAGTATTTTTGGTAATGTTATGTGGTAATAACTTGCTATTACCATATTATTACTTCTTGCTTTCACCATATTACCCTACTATTTTCACATTATTATTGAGCTGTAATAGACAGAATAGAATAAATATGCTGTCTTTTAAGTTTGATTAAAGCCTCCTGGTTGCACTATTATGCTTCTTTTTTATGTTTAGCACTCACAGCTTCTTGGACTATTTTTTAAACTTGCCTTTCCTTTAAATTAAATTCAGATAATAGGTTATGTCCTTCTCCTTGTGTGATACTACTTCAGTATGATTTTAGTCAGATCAACATGTTCAAAAAGTGTCATCTAATCGAGAAACTGTATACTATTCATAACAGATGTACGTGTTGGAGAGAGAGTGTACTACAGTGTCCTTTAATGCAGTTTTATTAAACTTTGTATTTAAGTGGAAATCCCAATTTAATTTTTTTCTCCCCAGGTACAATAATGTGAGCCAGCAGAATGAGCAGTGTTAGATTTGTTATCATTTCTGTAGCTTAAAAGGCAACGCCATGAGAACAGCGCTTGATATTAACTTTAATTCTGAAAGCTGTGCTCCTTATGAAACATTCACTTAGCTATAAATCACAGGGTTGGCTCATTTTTCTGTCTGAGCAAAGGTGGCAGCAGCTACTCTTGTTGTTAGCGCAAACCTTGCTGAGTGGCTTTGCTAGAGGTGACTAAATTGAAGCCCTGAGGGTGGGGCGTCATTTCATCCTCTTCCAAAAACTCGTCTCTCCTCCTCGAGCCATAGTTTGCCAGCATCAAAAGCATTAGGCCTCTTCATCTACAAGTAGGTTGTCTATAAGTCTTTAATTCAGTAGTGTGCATTTTTATTCAAGCTTCTTAAAAATAGGAAATCAAAGAGCAACCTTAAAGATCTACATGCACCCACAAAGCCATTTTCTCTTATTTAGACTTATTAGACTCATCACAGGACCTATGTGGGTGTTTTGTAATTAGGTTTTTAACTCACTTCATAGTCCATTTTGTTAAAATCTCTTGATGAAGGCTAATCTCTGTGGCTGAAAGCTTCAAATCATTTTGAGTTCTTCCCCTTGTTCTGAAAGTCTTTTGTCAAATTACTTTGGAACGTCACCATTTGACTAAAAACTCATAATTCAGTATACTTAAGAAAAGTGGTGATATGCAATACCATATGACATATTGAAACCTTCACAAAGTATAAAGTATTTGTAACAGGAAGACAACGGTTCCATATCTAAATAAAGTTTCTGTATGAAAAAAAACTGTGTATACAGCAGTGCCTCTATATTTGAAGAGATGTCAAAGAAGACATGAAGTGTGTGACAAGCTGCAACTGTATACAAACTGCAGTGGTGATGACGTTACTGAGATTGAACATAAAATGTCCTGATAGACCCAAGTTTAACAGTTATCTAAATGTTCACTGCCCTAGAAAAGGAAATAAAAACCTAGTTCATGCAACATTACATGCTATTTAGGAGCTACAAGCCAAGTTAGAGACAACTTCCCATTACAAAATCCTATGTATTGTCAAATCCTCCATCTATAATCATAATATCTGTATCTGTGTGTGTGAGAGAGAGAAACCCTTTATTTGCATTTCTTGTTATTGTGTGTGGTTGGAATCAGTCAAACAGCAGAAGATGTCTGATCATTTTTTTCTTTATTTTTTTTATTGTCTTCTGTGTCTCTATAGCAAGCTGTTTACAGAGTTCATCCTAAAGGTCCCTCTGGGTCGCCTAGTAAAACAGAAATTGGACTGCCTGATTGACATCGTACACAGCGATCTCTTTACTCATCACGGTGAGAGCATGCACATAAAAAACAAAAACTGTACTCACAGTTCTTCAGTAAATTCACTCATGCTTCAGTAATTTAAGCAATCACACACACCACCTGCCTCCCCTAGGCAGCCCTGTGTGAGCTCACGGTAAAGGGTCTTTGGTTGGGTGGAAAAGAAATCATTCCTGTTTTCTAAAAAAATAAATAAATAATAGTTAAGTATATCCACTGCTAAAGTCACCCGGACTTAACTGAATCTGAAGATTAAGCTTCCCTTCTACACAGTCCTCAGGTCTCACTCATTCTTTTCTCTTTTATTGTTTGATCAGTGTCTTCATCAGGTACTTTTTGTTCTTGTTTTCCTGTCTTTGTCACTTTGCTACAGTACACTCATATTTACATCAGCACTCCAATGACCCCCTTGGGCACCATGCTATTGTATATTTTGGTCATTTTGTAGTAATGGCATATCTGGAGGGCACTATGTAGAGGTGGTTAATTAGAAACATACTTACCTGCAGCTAGGCTAGCATTCTGCAGACAGCACCCAGCCATAGAGACGTTCAGAGCCAAGACGTTTGCATCATGCAATCTAGGATTATGTTTGGATTGGTCCCGAGAAACAAACACACTAGGATACTGTCCGGCATCTTTAGATTGTGTAGATAAGTAATGTAGACAGATAAATGATAATTAATGCTAAGCAGCATACAAATCAAACAGTATTTCACTCACCAAAACCAAAGTTCAGATTTGTACAACAGGCTATTATTTGTCAGCATTAACCCCTTCGGTCACGATACAGGAATTTTGGTGAAAAAAAATTAATCTCCTGCTTACATAATATTTTTAGCTATTAGTTTACAGAAAATGAATATTGCAGCACAATATATAATTGTAGAAAGTGATTTACACAATTGTGTATGTAGTGACCGAAGAGTTTAAAATGCTAATGAAAAAAAGCGCTCCAAAAAGGCACCACGAGAAGTTTAGAGGCCGAGTTTGGTGACTTAAACTGACCTAGATGAAGCTCAGGGGCCAGCTGGCAGCTTAATAAAATTAAGGTGTCTGAGATATAAAAAAAAATTGTGCCCTTAATTGATATAAAGACCAAACCTTTCTTTGTATCAGGCTTTAAAGGTGCTTATTTCTCTTGTAAAGTTGGATATTTTGACATAACAGCCTATAACGACTGACTCATTTTTGTAGCTGGTCTATGTGAGTTTGCCTGCAGCTGTTCAATTAAGCTAGACTATGCAGAAAATAAATGAGATGGACTTGTATGTATATTGTAAACAGGAAGTTTTTTTATTTTTTGTTTTTTTTTCTAATCAGTAATGTCTAATACTGAACATAATGCAGTGTAAATGTCACTGCTTTCAACTTAATCATCTGGTTCTTTTCATACTTTACAAACATAAAATTGTCTGACTCGTGGTTTGGCCAGTTCAATAAGTAACTATTGAAGGCCAGTGCTCAGTGCATGGTCCTCTGAACATTACTGTTGATCTGTTGGTATAATTATGGACAGGCAATCCCCCCTGATGTTTGTGAATGGGCTGCTGATCAGCAGGAAGAGTTGTTGCTGTAATGTAGATAAGGATTATCCTGCTGCTTTAAAAGCATGCGTGCTGCTTTATTCTTACAACAGATCCATGCACTGGTCCTTTGAACATCTGTAGTAGTCTCTGAGGTACATAGGTGGTTTCAAGCTGTGCAAAAGCACTCACGCAGAGGGCTTTGTAAATTGATCCTTTCCATATCAGTATGCGACAAGAAGTTGAGTTAGCCAGATGGGTTTTAAAGGTTTTTAAGGTGGTGCAGTAGGCTGTAATAAGTGCCTATTCCCGAGGTGGTCCATAAAAGTTTTTCGTGCCAGCCAAACCCAAAGTGAAGTGTACTGGAATGCCTGGAGTAATCAAGGCTCAGTGAGATGCATCTACCTTTGGCTTGGAGTTTCTTAGTATCAGTACGCTCTAAATGTGTTCATGCATTGAAATACTTTCTTTTCTGTAGGCTGCACAGAGATTAACATATTAACTGTTGTTGTGTAAAAGCGTGTCTTAAATTAGTTTATTTTAGACCCCAACGGGCCTAATTCTGTTCAAAATGACAAATTTAGAGACAAAAGATGGCATCTCTTTCTCCAAGGGTTTCATATATATGAGTAAAATTGAAATTCTTTGTGTGGAATGTAATTGGTAAACCTTTGCTTTGGATGAGAACTGCATTAATTCAGAAAGTTTTTCATTCTTCTATTTTTCTTTTTCTTTTTTCTGTTTTGGCGGCACAACGTTGTCACCTGCAATGCTGACGATGTAAAAGGAGTGAGTGAGACGGGTGCATAAATCACTTGCAAATCGGCTCATTGTAAGAGAACAAATATGTCAGCTGCTCTCTTGGTCTGTGTTGAAGGGGGGAATTACTGCAGCGTCTAAAATCTGTTTGTGCTGGAATTTGAGGGAAGCACTCATGGCCTAGCTTGATAGTTCCAGTCTGCTTGTCCCACTTCCACTGTGCTACTAGTGTGTGTGTGTGTGAGTGTGTCCAACAGTCTGTATGCTTATGCATACTCAGTGTCCATTTAGGTGAGTGTGTCCCTACTTATTTTATTATTTTCTGTAGTTTTGAGGAGTGGATTTTAAAATCTTGTTTTTTAAAAAAATAAATTCAATAATCCCCACAATGCCCATAAAGCCCTCAAAGATGTTAAGCACACACAGAAATATAGAATACACATAGATTTGCAAGCTTACCTTAGTTACTGCTGATCGTTTTGCTTATTCTTATCAGTGCTTTACTATTCGAGCCGGTGTCTTTTTCTTTGTTGAATGAAGTAGCCACCTATTTGATACTTACAAGATGTCCTCTGGATATTATTCCATCTCGCCTACTGAAGGATGATTTTGAGACTGTGAGAATGAGTGTGCTGTCCATCTTCATTCTGGGTGTGTCCCTGCTGATATGAAACATCCTGTGGTGCAGTCTATTCTTAAAAAACAAATAGTTTTATCCAACTTCAGGCTGATTTTTAAATTGCCTTTTCATTGTGGAGAAAGTTGTCCTCCTTCAGCCAGACCTTTTAGATCAAAATGGTATTACTGAAGTATTCCAGTCTGGTTTTAAAGCACATCACAGCACTGAAACTGTGCTTTTAAAAGTTTTAAATAACATCTCAACTATTACTGCCTCAGGAGATTCTGCCATTTTAGTGCTATTAGACCTCAGTGCTGCCTTTGAAACCGTAGATCATGGTATCCTTATCTCTTAGCTGGAGCACGTTGTCGGAATCAAAGGCATCGCACTGGAATGGTTAAAATTTTATTTATCTAACAGAGGTTTTACAGTTAGGCTGGGGGATACATCTTCCTTAAAAATCCTGCTCGCATGTGGGGTCCCCCAGGGGTACATTTTTGGCCCAGTTCTTTTTTCAATTTCTGTGCTCCCCTTGTGCTTGATTTAAAAAAAATAAAAATAAAAAAAAATAAAAAAGTTTCATCACATTTCACTGTCATGCAGATGACTCGCAGACTTAACTCCCTGCGAAACATAAATAGATGAGTCCTCTGAAGGCCTTACAGGCTCACTATAGCCTATTCAAATGTTAGTCTGTCACTGCTTAGCTGACTGCAGCTGGTCCAAAACACTGCAGCATGGTTACTGTCTCACAAGTGAGCATCCCTGC
>VUQK01008279.1:3713-17598 GCA_015106715.1 Bujurquina vittata | reverse complement strand
TTGAAAAGTTTGATTTACATTTTTATGTTTCACATCTGGACTCAACCGTCTCAAATTATTTAAGGAATTTAAATGTAGTAACTGAGCATTTTTAGCCAATCGCTCATTTCTTTAGTGCTCAGAGACAGTAGTGAGCTCTTGCCTGTCCCCAGAATTTTAATCCCGGGCTTGAATGTAGTCTCAGCTCTCAGTCCATCCTGTCCTCGGTCTCGGCTGGATCTCTCTGTGTCACTATGTTTCTATTTTTGTCGTTTCCACGGTAACCTCTCAAACTTGTTACAAAGTAACCGCCGGCTGGAACTAGCTTGGCGGTGTCACGTGGTATGGCCAAACTCGCATGCGATTGGTCTGTGGGTTTCCTCGGACGCATCGCTATTACCGGACTGTAAAAGCTGCGCTGGCGTGATTTTATGAAGGCCGGATCCGGACCGAGAATGCCTGGGATAGAGTTTATTCAGTATGCTCAGAACTTTCGATTTATAATTACAATTGTGCAGTCCCATTGCCTATGCATGCGTTTATTATAATTTTCTGTATGCAAACCAGCCACATATAAAAGGAAAAACAGCTGGAACTTAGTGCAGGCCATGATGAAGATCTGAATAACTTTGTAATGAGAGATGAATGAAGAATTTGATTACAAGCAAAATTCACACAAATAAAGGAACAAATCTTGATTGAGAAAAAAAATAGTACTTAAGGAGCATTAGTTCTCTCAACACCAAAAAATACACACCATTACTTTATCCTAAAATTTATAATTTAATAAACGGTATTGTCATGTGTCATAGTGTTTTACATAACGAGAACACACATAAATCAAAAATAACTACAGGTTGGTGTTGGTCCGCTGCACGCAAATCAGCAGAGGGACGAGCATTACCATAAAACATAGTGCAGAAGCGCAAGAATATTTAAGCGGCGGCTGAGCTGCGGCTCAGATTTGACGGCTCACTTGACCGCAGGTATTCTTTACGCATGTTCTGATGTACCACCTGTTATTTCACGTCCTCCCATGGTTAAGTTGGGGGCGACTTTTGAATGCGTTTTTTTTGTTTGTTTGTTTCCTTTCCCCCCTTTGGAATTCCAAAAACACCAATAAAAATATTTGCCAAAAAAAAGCCTCGAGTAATGAACCTTTTTTTGAACCAAGTGGATGGAAAGCCTCAAAGCTTCATGAGGCTTCATCTGCCCGTCACTACTGTACAGAAATACCACAGAACTCAGGACCTGTCCATTAGTGACATAATTAACCTGAATAAATCCGTTGGGTGACTCATGCCATCTTTACCCTTTACTAATGATGGACAGTGGTCACTCAGCCTTTACTACACAGCTCATTTATTCTATCTAGGAGACCGCTAATGTGCACAGTGAGTCATGTTTTTCCCCGAGAGCACAATCTGGGAAAAGAGAAGAAAAAGAAGAGGAGGAGAAAACAAACTGAGAAGACAGCAGTAAACACATTTCTTTCAAAATAAAGGTGAACTAACAGGTTAAGAATGGCTTAGCAATCAGCAGTGGTGATAAACAGTGAGCCAGTGTCCGATGTAACACTAGTGTAACACCAGTAAATTCAATTTATTTATATAGCGCCAATTCACAACAGTCACCTCAAGGGGCTTTATAGTGTAAGGTTAAGACCCCCTAAAAACCCAATAGTCAAAACGACCCTCTATGAGAAAGCAGTTGGTGGCGGTGGGAAGGAAAAACTTCCTTTTAACAGGAAGAAACCTCCAGCAGAGCCAGGCTCAGGGAGGGGCAGTCATCTGCTGGGACTGGGTGAGTTCTGACCCTACCATCTGAACATTACAGCAGAAATGGTGACTCAGCAGTTTTCCAATCTTCTGTCCAATTTCAGTGAGTCTGTGTGAACTGTAGATAAGATAATGTTGAGTTGTTCCATGCAGTTATACACGGTACAATGCACAGTGAAATGTATTACGTACCTGCAGCCGATAAGTAGTAATATATATATATATATGTCAGAAGACTAACTTTATTGAATCATACGTCTGACAGCTCATCTGCTATCTATTTGAGAACAGTAAAGCCTGATGGCTGTGGGTACAAATAATTTGCTGTCTGTTTTAGTCTTCCAGCACCGATGTTCTTTGTTCCATAAAGATGTTATAAAGTAGCTGATGAGAGCTCTTCAGATGTTTGAGCAGTTCTTTGTCACCGTCCTTTTTTCTGGTTGAGGAGCGCCTTTATGTCACTTGTTAGGGTTTGTTATTGTGGGGCCAAAGCAGCCTTTGGAGGTATAACTGTGTCTCTACAGAAGTTGATGTATTTAGTAAAGCAATCAACTTGTCTGGAGCATCTCTGGATGTTTAGTCTGTATCCTAGCAGCAGTTTCAGAGAACTTTGGCTGTTGTCTCGGCTGGAATGGACTCAAGTATTGCTATGACTAAATTCTCTCGGTAGATAATTTGGTTGCATACCAACTGCCAATAATTCAGCATCAGGACAATGTATCCTGTCACTGACAGTGAGCAGGATTACACCATCTCTGGTTCACAAATAAAATCAGACCCCCACCTTTTTTTCTTGCCACTGGTTTTATAAAGATCTCTCCTCTCACTGATGAAGCTGTTTTTCTGAACAGTCCTTAGGATAAGGGAAGCTGAAGAGACCATCCTGACAGCTGATTCCTACAACAGCGTGCTGATTTCCACCACTGTCACCACGGCATGCAGAGCATGAAGGCTGGTGAATGTGGTTTCAGAAAAAATGTATCTTCTTGTTGTTTGCACCAAATTAAAGGTCAACAAGTGAATTTAACCATCCTAATGTCCTTCTGTCGAGACACCGACCACTGCAGCAGACACTAAAGCCCAGTCTGAAAGAGGTTTGAGGTCCTTGTTAAATCCCACAGCAGGAAGGCTGAGGGTGGTGCACGAGGTCTCAAAAAGAGTTATTCATTTATTCGCGGTATCATGCAAAGGAAGAAATCTACAACATTTACAACAGGAGCTTTATTGTGCTGATTTAAGTCTGTCTATACCAGGAAACCAGGTTTACACATTGTTAACCACAGATGTTATTAAATTAATCCTGAATACCACAAGGCCGCAGTCCAGAGATATTAGTTTTACTGGTGGCCCAGTGTCCCAGAGTCTGTGTTCAGCTACCCTGCAGTGTCTTCATAGTAGGAGTATTAGGAGGTGCACTGGTGAATATTGTCCCTACAAAAGCGTGTGTCCCCCATAGAGAGTGTCGGATCACTCTGCAGCAGCCCAGGTCCTCGATCTGAAAGCCCAGGTGACGGTAGCGGTCGTCGGTCTCAAACAGAGTGTTGTTGGTGTACGAGCCAAAGAACTGAGAAGGAACACACAAACACGTGTTTTCTCAAACTCATCTGTGAGGGGCACACAGCCTGGCTAACAGAGACACACACACAATTTACTCTGAGCCCACTAACTGTGTGCCTGTGGTAGGAAAGCCCACACAGGCACAGGAGAACATGGGACCTCCACCCAGAGAGGCCAGGGTGGGTTCAAACCGTGGACCTTCTTGCTGCGAGGCAGCAGTGCTAACCACTGTGCCACCGTGCTGCCCTCTTTCAGGAAACTCCAAATAAAGTGACATTCATGCAGCACTTTGATTTTTTAACTCTCAAAGATTAAATGAATGTAGAATAACTGAGCCTGAGGGGAATAAAATGGCTACAAGAACAAATGTTTCTGTCACAGACTTGACTCTACATTGTTGACTCTGTTGTTTTTGTTGTTGACCCTGTTTAATTCAGGCTTCAAGAAGATTTCTGTACTGTGTGTTTTTGGTCATTTGATGCTGGTATCTTTAATCACTATCATGTACACACCAATAAATGCATCTACTATTACCATGGAAAAAACAGAAACCAGACATATTCCTCTGAAACTCTTAAAACAGCAGGATCTTACAGCCAGGCCTGACGATGGCTCAATGAAGTCTGCCCAGAATCCCTCTCGCTGCAGAGCACAGCAGATCTCCTTTGCTCCTGCAACAAACTAACAGCAGCAAAAAGAAAGGAACACCTTTTAATTAGAAAAAGCATTTCCTGCACAAAAGGCAACATGAACACTCAAAGATTGGAGCTGAAATGTTTAGAAATGCTTAAAATACCTTGAAATTAATTTGTTGAAAGAGCTTAATCAGTTAAAAGAGACAAAAAAAATCCTGAAACAAAAAACAGCTGAAACTGGTGTTTAAAAAAATAGGCAAACAGCAAAAGTTGGAGTTGAAAGAAGAGAAATAAAGGCCTGAATCCCCCGTTTAACAACTGAAAGTGTGCTACACACACACACACGTCCCAGTGAGGAATGTTTTACACTGTGAGCACAAAGAGATGGTACTGAAGCACGACATGTGTTTGTTATCTCTGTGTCACTAAAACCGATGGAGAAATATCTCCAGTTTGGTCTTTGCTCCAAAGAGAGGCGCTCAGTTAATGTTGCAGTGAATGAGGGATTAAGGGGGGGGGGCTCCTACTACCTCTATTATTGTCTTGGCTCAGCTGAAGCCATTATTCTCATCACTGTGTGCTTCCAACAGCTAAACCAGCAGAACTTCTTCTACAGAGCAACATCTGCAGCACAGCTGGAAAGGCCTCTGAATCTCCTCGTGTCTTTATTACAGTGTGACAGCGTTTCACCTTGTCAAGCATCTGCTCTCTCTCCTCTTCCACCTCAGCACACCATGATGTCATATCGTTCTGGGTCTTCTGGGTAACAGTGACCACCATCATTCCACAGGCCGGAGCTTCAGGAAACATGGACTGGAAGTCTGTCGGGAAACAGAAACTGCTTCTGATCAGAGACGCGTGCAAGCACCGAGCCTCAGTGCTCACACAAATAACAGCAATAAAGATAATGTTATGGAGAACGGCGAGGAAGGACGTATCTGTGACGTACCTTTCTGTAAGAGTTCAGGACAGGACTGCACGGCACACTCCACCCTGGAGCTGTCAAAGTACTCTGCAGCTGTACTGACTCTGTCAGGAGACGCAGGAACATCTTTCTTCTAAGACACACATGCACACACAGCTGTCACTGCTGTTAGTGTATGAAGCCAATGACTCTGTATGCTGTGCATTCATTATTTCAGAACTTTCCGACCGATGCCGATCGTGAGACAGACGTGTTGCCTGGCTGCTGCCGTGTGTGTGAGTGTAGTACTGCAGACACACACTACTGTGGAGGTTCATGAGCCACCATCACTGAGTCCACATCACACTGTAGTAAGAATGCACAGATTCTGGCTGATCAATGATGTACATGAGGGTCCATTAATAATTTATAGCACTAACCAAAGTCCAATCTACAAATAATCCATGTGGAACAGATTTTTTTCTGCAAAGACAAAAAAAAAAAAAGAAAAAAAATTTTTTCTTAAAAAAAAAAAAAAAAAAAAAAAAAAAAAGGCACTCGGAGAGATCTGGAAGCCTGAAATCCTCCGCTGTCGCCATGTTTGGCGTCTTTGTACTGTGTCCGTTCTTACGCTTTAGGCCCCCAAGAGTACCTGGCTGTTGGGTTATACCGTAAGTCACATGACCTTAATGACGAAAGTGAGTCTTTTTCATGTGATGCAGCCGGCGGACACGTAGCGCCTCATTGAGCAGGTGCACCGTAATACGTTGGTGCAGATGTCTGTGGATTTACTGAGCTAGAGAGAAACTTTCTGACTGAAGGAATTTAGTTCATTCAGTCTGTTTACATGTTTTGTTATTTGCACAGAGTACTGGCTGTACAGGAGTACACACAGAAGGAAGTACTTTGGTGAAGTCTACTTCACTGCAGACTGTTTTTTAAAGAATAAAATCAGCCTTTTGCTGTTTTTGCTCTCAGTATCATTTCTGTTTACATTTTAAAAGCAGAGCTGTGAGTGCTTTGTTATGGAGGGGAAAAGCATTAACTTATTTGAGAAGCATTATTATTTAAACATGCCAATAGTTTATTTTTGAGCAATTTCTCATGTACATCTACAGCTGAATTGAAAAAAAAAGTGCCCGTGTGACTCAGAAGTGCCTTTTTGTTTATACCTTTTGGGAAGAAAAAATATATCGTCTATATATCGTATACCGCTATTCAGCAAAAAAATAATCGTGATATTATTTTTGGTCCATATCGCCCGCCCCTATTCTGGATCATTAACAATGTGACACGGAGCCTAAAGATGAAGCAGGCATACGTGAATATATGCATCTGTCAATTAAGGAAAAGCACAATAGTAGGTCAGGCCCACCTTAACCTTGTAACAGTAGCCAATGCACCTGTGACCTGCTGTGGTGAATAAAGGGTTAAAGGAGCAAAGGTAAACTATAAAGGATTAAACTGCATTACGGAGCACCTGGCAGCATGGACAAACTCATACACAAATATGTAAATCTATAAGTGCTCTATTTCTATCTGTACTAATAAGTGATCTGATTGGCTTAAAATGATTTACTTCAGCATCACTGCTGCCTCCTCATTGATACAGTTTAACAAGTGTCTCGTTACATGGATGGGATTTGTTGCTAGGGGACACAGACGTCAATATAAAGTCCTAACAGCACCAGTGCTTGTGTCATCAGCAGCACGATTAGCATTAGTAGTAATAGTACAGTATATTTGGCTCATTTAACACGTGAATTTCCTGTTGCGTTTGTCTTCTCCTGAGGTTCTTATTGGACTTACAGTGAACTCTCCGATAAACTGGGCCAGTACGAGCTCGTGCCTCTCAGAGTTGGATGGAGCAGACAGCACATCAGGAACCAGCCGGTGTGTCAGGAGCTTCTCCTGCTCCGTCAGCCCTTCCAGGTGGCAGTCAAAGCCAACATTACCGGGCAGCTGGAAGCGCTGGTCCTGGGGCCCAAATGGCCCCATGCTGTCATCAGGCCACGGTCCTTAAACACATGTAGGTTTATCACTTTATCACAGCCACACATAATCCCTCCAACACTGACCATTCTTACACAAAATACCACAACGTAAACTAATATCCTACAGGAACATCTGCAGACATGGACAAAGCTGTCGGCACCCTTAAAGACAGAAATCCCACAAAAATCAATAAATATTATCACAAAAATGTGATAATAAAGGGAAATAATCAAAGTAACAATAAATAAATAAAATGTACTAAACATTAACTCGTGAAAATGAGGCTCTCATTTGGAATTCAAACAGTTCCAAGAATCCTTTTCCAAACCAAACTAAAGAAGCTGGCACAGGAATGATGGATGCCTCAGTGGGAGGTTTTAGCTGTGTTTGGGGTCGTTGTCCGACCTCTGACTGAGCTTTCTGAGCAGCACATTTGGCTCCAGAACGCCTCGATAGTCTTCAGATTCACCGCAGCTACGCAGCCCACCTGTTGCAGGTGCAGCAGAGCAGCCCAGAACACGAGCGAGCCTCCTCTGTGTTTCACAGCACCTCTTCTTTTCTTTGTGGGCTTCATTTTGCTCTGTGAACACGGAGCTGATGGCATTTACCAAAAAGGATGGCATTTACCAGGTTTGTCTTGTCTGTCCACTGGACGTTCTCCCAGCAGCTTTGTAGCTTTTAAAAATGCATTTCAGTAACTTCAGTCTGGCTTTTTTATCATCTGCTTCCAGCAGCGGGTCCTGCTCGCTCGTCTCCCATTAAGCCCACTTCGTCCAAACGGTGATGGATGGTGCAGTCTGACACTGATGCACCTTGACCTTGGAGCTCACCTCCAATCTCCTTGGAAGTTGTTCTGGGCTCTTTTGTTACATTCGTATTATCCGTCCCTTCAATTTGTCATCAATTTTCCTCTCGCGACCACATTCATGGAGGCCAGCTAGAGTCCCATGGACCCTAACCTTCAGAATAATCTGCTGCTGTGGTCAGAGGAGCCTCCAGCTGCTTGGAGATGGTCTACAGCCTTTAGCTCTAACATGCTGCTCAGTTATTGTCGCTCAGCTTTCTGTGCTCCATGTTCAGTGTGGCACACACCATGATTCCCACCTGTTAAACAGGCAGACTGATCACACACACACCTCACTTTAACATGTTACTACACTCAACTTATTTTCAATCTTTTCTAGGAGTACCATCATTTTTGAAAATAACCATAATTCAAAAGCAAAGTCTGATTTTCGTTAGTTAGTTTTCAGTCGTTTTTATTTATTATTAATTTGTCAGTTTCAGATTATTTCAGTGAGCGTTGTGTTTTTGTTTTTTTAATGGAAACAGTGTTGTACAGTACCTCATGTACCTCAATGGTGGATTTTTTGGCGAGGGGAAGCCTAGCTCATTTTGTGTGCCGCTGGCCTAACTCTTCTTCTGGTGCTAGCTTCCTAATTTCCGCCTCCTGGTCAGTTGTTGATTCCGGGAGTCTCGCTGTCACCAGGAGTGGGGGGGCGAGAGGGAGTCTAATCCTTGGCCTTTGGTCTATAATGATTCTGGAGCTCAGCAGCTAATAGGACATTATCGGGCCCCTGCCTGGCTGTACAGCTGATTAATGTTGGAGGAGATGACACAGGGCCCAGCTGGGGCCTGATAAAAGGGCGTTGGGATTGGAGGGGGCAGGATGATGAACGAGCTACAGAGTCCATGCCCGTGTCTCATTAGCGTTCCTCTGCTATTTGGCATTGAGCTAATGTAGCGCGTCGGTACTGCAGCCGGCCTAGGGGAGGAATGTTTGAAGCTCTGAAGAGCAAGGAGAGCCGAGGCGATAGCAAGGAGGAAGTGGATTGACGGGGGGGATAAGTGGATATAGGGACCTGTCTGATACCAGGAGCTAATTGAGGACAATTTCCCACACACACCCAGACCACCCCCACCTACCCTACATTCTGCCATCGTCACTGTGTTACATAACACCATGTCCAGACTAATTCAGACTGATTTGAACGGGTATATTTTTTTCCTTGTTTTACAGAAGACTCTAATTGTGCTAGAATACACTTTATTTTCTGTATATACATCAGTCACATGATTAGGAACACTAATAAAATGCAATTTAATATGTATTACGTACCCAGGTCAGCCACAATATTTAAAAAATGACATCATTACAATGAAAAATTTTGCTGGGAACTACGTTTCCTATTTTAAAAACCTGAACAGTATCACACTGGCCCAATAAAACACTCAGAGTGCTGGCTTCCCTGCGCTGGCTTATTGCGCTGGCTTACCTGTGCTGGCTTACCTGCGCTGGCTTATTGCGCTGGCTTACCTGCGCTGGCTTACCTGCGCTGGTTTACCTGCGCTGGTTTACCTGCATTGGTTTATTGCGCTGGCTTACCTGCGCTGGCTTACCTACGCTGGTTTACCTGCGCTGGTTTACCTGCGCTGGCTTACCTGCGCTGGCTTACCTGCGCTGGCTTACCTGCGTTGGTTTACCTGTGGTTGAGGGTTTCCAAAAGTAGGCAGAGCCTTCAGTTACAAGGTTTCTGTGGTGCCAGCTCCCAGTTCGGATTCTGAAGGCAGACACTGTCTCTGCTTTTAAATCTTCAAATGTTCCTTTTTCATGAAGCTTATAGTTAGGGATCATGTGACCCTGAACCCTCCCTTAGTTATACTACTATACGCTCGGGCTGCTGGGGTACTTCCGTGATATACTGAGTACTTTTCACTCTCTATATGTTTATATGCCTCTACTGCATGTCCTCCACGTTTGTCTGTCCCTTTGGTAGACAATCCTCAGGACAATCATGTGGAACATCACAGAGCTCAAAGGATTTTCCTGGCGTCTAAGTTCCAGAGATCCCAGTCCGATTGATCCCATGTGGCAGAATAACCAATTCCACATACTGTAGGCCTTACTCTGCAGTCTCTATGACCTATGGCCTGTCATTGTCCAGGTGCTAGACACCACATGAATCCTCATTACTGTTTATAATAGTTTCATTGTCCACAAACATAATAACAGAGTTATAAATCTTTCAGTTGCACATGTAGGAAAATATTACTGCCTTTGAGATTTACCTAATTTAAAAACGGTCATAAAAAATGTACTAAAGTAACACAGATGCATTTTGTTTTGTGTTACAAGTTAAAGGTGAACGGGTGGCATCTCCTTTTACTGTCAGTAAGTTGCAGTAAGTCTGTCTTGATTTCACCCATTTAACAAGAAGCTACTTCTGTGTTCTCTGGCTCTGTGCCTGACAGGATAAAATACAACTGTAACCATTAACAATGATTTTGTAGCCTCTCAAACTAATGCAAGATGGCAGTAATAGATTGGACACAGACACAATAGTGGATTTTAAAATGCTAATTAGCAGAGTCGACAATGTTGATGCATGTCTCTCAGTAAATAAAAGCCATCAGCTAAGCCATAATCTAACAGGTTTTGGAAGGATTTTTTCTGTACACATGTCACACATGTTTGTGGCACATGCTAAACATTTATGGAGATGTTTCCTGAATTTATTGCCTCCAGCTGTACGCCCATTGTAGCACACCCCCACCTGCCACTCCCTCTCACATGTCCATAAAAAGAAAAAAAGTCAATTACATCCAGGGCTAAAGAGCTCATTGATACTTAATTACATTATTGTTCAGGGTGCTGTTGCTTTTGTGGGTGAGGGGGAAATGCGACATCATTTTAGTAACATCAGAAGTGATGGGGGGGGCGTCATTGTCCCGGGCTGAACCCCTGACCTGGCACACATTGGAGGGTCACCAAGCCAAGAAGGACAGATTGCAAACACACTCCTCCAAGGGCAGAAGAGCTACCCAAAGAATACTTTCACATTTAAATGAGGAGGATGCATCCCATCTGCTTCTGGTGCTACACACACCCTGCACCACCTCCCACCACAGCAGCTCAAACACCTGCAACATGGAAGCAGGAAGGGAGCAAATGCTCATGAACAGGTATTACATTTAAAGGTTTCTTGGAATCTTTTAATGGTATTGTGTATTGTAGATGATGACATTCAAAGTCTTTGTAATTATTATTATCCATTTTCTTCCACTTCAGTTCAGAGTTGTGGTGTGTGAGAGTGCATGTGTGTTGGGAGCTAACAAGGACAGAGAGACAACCCTTCCTGCTCACGTTCACACCTCCAGTCATTGACCTAACATGGACTGTGGGAGGAAGCCAGAGTACTGTGAGACAGCCCACACAAGCACAGGAAACACATGCAAACTCCACAACAGTGCTAACCCCTGCACCACCGAGCTGCCCTAATAATAAAAATAATAACAACAGTAATAATAATAATAAAACCCTGAAAAGGATAAGCGGAAGTGAATGGATGGATGGATGTAAGTTGTTGCACAATTTTTAATGGCTTAGTTATTTGCAGATTATCAAACCTCTGCTCATCTTTACTTCAGAGAAACTCTGCCTCAGGTGCAACTTGCTAATGGACACCAAATATTAGTGTGTGTGTGGGGGGGGGGGTGTATGTTTATATTTGAGCCTGTACTCTGACCCTGTGTGGATTAGAGAGTCATACTTGTTCACCCGATTCTTGTTTTTTGAAGTCATTAAAGATGGAAAAAGAGCTCAAAGAAATCATTATCAGGGATGTTCATGTGAGTAAACATGAAAAAAAAATTAGACTGACTGGTCTAAAGCTAAGAAACACTCCGTCATGCTGTATGAGTGCTCAGCTAGAGTAGAACAGCCCTATTAGAATTAGTCCATTTACTCAGATATCAAATTACATTTTAGGAATATTTAAAGGACAACGTCAAAAACAGTCTAAACAAAGACGTTTGAAGCAATTGACTGACTGCTTCAATCATACTTTAAAGACCGTGTGGCATCCTTCATAAGGAACGGTACTGCAGACAGTGAAGAAAAACTTTAAACTGATCTTTAATATATGAAAAAAAATGTTCACACGTCATTAAAATATGAGAAATGAACTGCGACTGAAATGTGTTGCACATCACGTAGTTCTACAATTTATGACCCACATCTCAATCAAAGTTAAAATTATAGTAAAACTATACAAACGTCCATCCATCATTTTCTTATTCGTGGGCAGGTCTCGGGGCCGCTCAGCCCTTACTCTCCCCCAGCCTCCTGGATTTAAACTGGGTGTAGCACTACACAGGTGTGTTAATTACCTTTCGGTCGGTCCCGGTGTTTTAAATGCGGTGCCGGCCGGCAGAAACATAAAATGCTGGGACTGTTTTCCCTCCTGGGTCCTACTCTTTGGTCAGCTTTTTTTACAGCAGTGGCATCCCATCACTAGCGTACATGCATACAGGGTCTGCATGGATGGTTCAGTGCTTTTCTACTCTGCTTTCACCAACATGCCTCATTCACACTAATTCATACAAGCACCTCTTTCTTAGCTTCAGTGTTTCTCATTCACACACATTCATAAGCCAACAGTTCCATCACAGAGCAACTTGGGGTTGAGTATCTTGCCCAAAGATACTTTGGCAGCCAGGGACCGCCAACCGATTAGTGGCTGACCTCGTTAGCTACAGCCACCTGCTGTGTTCTGCTATATATATTACACAGGGAAATACTGTACTTTTACTATTTGACACATACTGTTACATTTTAGTCACAAGGTGCTTTGCAGCTTTAGATTTAAAACAGCATAGATAAGAATGGTTTAAGTAGTGGCTGCTATGCTCTTGACTGAAAACTAATCTCCAGAAGAAACTTGTATAATATAAAAGAATATATCCAAAATTATTATACATGAAAAGAGCTCGAGCCAAAATGTGACAATATTAAAATGTCTTTTAAAAATAGGTTTTCAGTTATATAATAGAGCTGCTGATGGCTGTGTAAAATTTCTCCTGATAGTTCAGACTGTTATGTGTAAATTGTACAAAATATTATGACATTGTTTGTTCAGCTGTTAAACCTAAATCTAAATGTTTTATTCATTTCAATTATCTGAGTATCAATTTTAAAAATCTCCAGGAAGATTTAATAATGATAATTTTATTAAATTACCTTAATGCGAGTAATACTGGCAGTAAAAAACACAGATTTTTGCCACGATACAAATCTTTAATTCTCAATGAAGCAGATTTGCTGCACCCATATGTAAAATATGTCATCATTTTGTGCAATCATACTATGCATTACATCCTAAAAAAATCATTCATTGTATATAAAGTAGTCAACTTTTCCTTTTCCTTGAAGGAATCAATATCTGGAATATCATTTATTGCAGTGTTTAATATCTCACAATACCAAAATAATATAAGAAACAATTGTATGCCTCTAACAAACACATACATGTATTCATTCCACATATGTGCAGTGCAATGAGGGAGAGCCTGTGCTTTCATGTGTTGGTAAGTCTTAGCAATTTTACTGTATGCATTAGTACAGCAACATCTTATGGCAGTTACCACAATAACATTCATGCACAGCATTCACAGCACCTTTTAAAAAGACATCATGATCATGATCACGCAGTTCTGTACAGAATAATAATGAACCAATGTTTAAGCCCTGTGGCATTCCATACGGATTTCATGTTCTAAAATCTGATGATTGGACCAGTCAGCGAGCAAAGTGTGAGTTCAGAAACAGGGTGTTCTAAAAGGAGAGTCTGCTGCTAACACATAGGTTTTTGGTGTGTAGGAAGCCTGAATGCGCAGGTCTGTGAAGATTCCTGTTCCTCTGGTAGCTCACCCTGGTGGCAGGGCAGCACAGTTCTTTAGGGATGCATGACCCCATGGGAGTGGGAGTGGGGGTGGGAAAGGGAGAGGGTCAAAGGTTTATCAAAGAACCAGTAAGTACTTGTTCAAAATAGAACCCTGCCCCACTGGCCTCTCTCTTCCCCAACCCCCTGCATACGCATACATACCACATGTTCAAATGCAATGTGTATATATATATATATACATATACAATGTGTATATATATATATATATATATATATATATATATATATATATATATATATACCACACACAAAACAAAAAATTATATTATAAAAAAGACAGACAAAAAACAAAAA
>VUQK01008278.1:3884-16509 GCA_015106715.1 Bujurquina vittata | reverse complement strand
GTGGTGTGGGTGTGTTTTTCGACATGTGTGTGTGTGTGTGTGTGTGTGCGTGTGTGTGTGTGTGTGTGTGTGTGTGTGCGTGTGTGTGTGTGTGTGTGTGTGTGCGCTGAAGGACAGCATAGCAGTCCGCAGTGGAATTCACTATAAAGCAGAATATTGCAGGACAGCCTCAATGCATTTCAATCAGTTCTGACTTCAGTGTGTGTATGTGTGTGTCTACTCTGCTCACAGGCATGTGTAACTTTAAAACTGACAATGTGTGTCTGCATCTGAGTTTGTGTGTCTCTGTCTGCGCTGCACAAAAACATGATGTGACCCTGACTTCACGCCGCTCATGTTTGCCTCCTCACTTTGGTTGGAATAAACAGCATTTTTAAAAATTGACTCTGTGTGTGTGTGTGTGTGTGTGTGTGAGAGCTGATATTGTGTTAGCTGATAATGGATGTTTCTCAGTGTTTGGAGGTTACACTTCAGCTCTGAGGATACTCAACTTTAGAAAAATGAGGGAGTAAAGAAGAGCTGCTGCAGTGTTGATGAAGCACTTTCTTTCCCTAACAGCTTACCTTGCTGCTGTCAAAGTGAAACAGGCACTAAACAAGTTAGGAAAGCTCTAATCAAACCTTGCAGGGGACTGTACCATAGATCCTGCCTGCGATTTGAATTTTCAGTTCAAAAATTGTGTTTATAATGTGTCAAATAACAAAAGGTCACCATGTTAACACAGGAAGGTCATCGATGGAAACCCAACAATTTCCCCTGTTTTCTGTATTGTGCATAATAACCACTATGTCATTTAACATATCCTAACTTGGTGGCTACTGCTCAGGTGGTAGAGCAGGTGGCCTGCCACCTGAGTTTGTTCAGTCAGTTCAGTCTGGAAAATAAGGAATTACATTGGTCCAGAATTGAAGTAGTAAACGTGTAACCTGTTGTTTGTGTTTCTGCCTCTCAGCTTTAAAGAATGGTTTAAAAAGTTTTACAGGTGTTGAAGGGCGTACCACAGATACCAGAGAGATCCACGTGGAACTGAAAAGATTTTAAACTTTCTTTATTATTATTTACATTTAAATTGCACTTTAATTAGTTGCTTGGCAAGGTCCAAGAAACTACTTGGTTAAGAAAAAGATCATGGTTTGACTTAGAGTTTGACACAAAGCTCTGCTTTCTTGGCGCTAGTGTACAGTACCGGTCAAAAGTTTGGAAGGACTCAAACTCCGTTTATACTTAACTCTGCGCTCAATCATTCGTTATTATTAATCTCTGTCTCTCTTCCACGGCATATCTTTAGTCCTGTCGCTCTCCCCTCAATCCCAACTGGTTGGGTCAGATGGCTGCCCCTCCCTCAGCCTGTTAAAAGGGAGTTTTTCCTTCCCACTGTCGCCAAGTGCTTGCTCATAGGGGGTCGTTTTGACTGTTGGCTTTTTCCGTATTATTGTATTATACAATACAAAGTGCCCTGAGGCGACTGTTTGTTGTGATTTGGTGCTATATAAATAAAACTGAATTGAACTCACCCATTCAAATTAATGGGCATAGCAAGGGCTTAATTGTTTGGTCGCCTTTTTCCGCGGCCGTTTTACATTCTGAAAGGAGGAAAATTAACATGTTCTGTATAAAAGAAATCCTTCTCATATAAGAACATGTTAATAAATCAGCGTTCTGTTACTGGACAAATCAAAACATGGTTTAGCACTTTATCAGTGGTTTTCCAAATACATTGGCAGGGCCTTCAAGATCAGCCTGAAGGTTAAATAAACAGTGACATGACTAGAATATTGATGGTTTGAATCCATCGGTGTGTGTGCACGCACGCATACACGCATGTACGTGTATCTGTGTCCTCAGACAGAGACACGCCCATGCACATCTTGATCTGTGTGTGAGAACGTTAAAGCCAGTAGCTGCAGGGACTACTTGGTGCAAGTGCTGTTTGGGATTTGAGAAAAAAAGTGAATCAGGAACCGTACTTCGACCCAGGCCCCATGAGGTGAAGTTCTAAAACTGCACGGGTTGGGAACAGTTTTCATTACCTTGACAGACACTCAGGAGAACTGACTTTAACTAGAACATAGTTTCGGGGAAGAATAATTTAGTTGACGCAATGCGTTCTTATCCCAGGGTATCTTATTATGCTATATCTGTTAGGTGCCACTTACATCTCACTGTAATGTACAAGTCATCCTTTGGGAGTAGTCTTGGAGTTCATGGTTGACTTAAATTTCCTCTGGCTGCAAAACAAGCCCAAATCCTCACCCCTCCACCACTGTGCTTGGTGTTTGTGCTGATATGCTGTGTTTGGTTTTCACCAAACACGGTGCTGTGCACCCTCCATACACCATCTATCCATAGGTGTTGATTGTCTTGTTATTCCCATTCAGCTGACTCTTATCTGCAATGTTACCAGTGGTAGTGCAATCCAGTCAGTTCTGACTGCCTTCCCTTTGTTACCAGTTGACTGTCGGGCCCAATGACATTGCAGTGTCACTGCTGTAGATCCTAGTGGTGTGGATCAGTGAATCGATATTTCCTTCCCTCCTGGCATACAGCTGGATTACAGTACATCCATGTACAGGAGGTGGTTGATGTTTGCTCCATTCTGTAGTCAGTATCCATAGCCAGTCTTGTTGATCATTTGGCTGAGGGGCATCCAGGAAGGGGCATTCTCCTTGATGAATCCTGCACTTGATGGTGACTTGTGCAGTTGGCTTGAAGTTGGCCTCTAGTGTTTCTCTCCACATTCCCACTGATGATCTTGTTGATCTTGTAAAGCTGTTGATGTAGGCATTCCATGATGTAGGTGTGTGACATGGAGTTATAGATTTTCTTGTAATCAATACAGGCAGTGCACAGGTTGGTCAGTTTGGTCTCACAGTCTCGAGTGACTGCTTGCTTTCTGTTTTTATTAACATAATCAACCACGTCTCTCTCTCTCTTGCAGTCTACACCGACTTTTCTTGACTTCTAGTCTCTTCAGGCCTCCCACTCTGTGATGGAGGTTCACAGTTTTGCTGCTTGATCCAAATGCTACCCGCAGAACTGCATGCCTATACCTTGCTCACCGAGGCTCCTGCTGCCCATCACCAGTGTAGAAGTCAAAGAGGTCATTTTCTGTCAGAACCTTTGACAAAATAGTTCCTCCTGCTCTGCAGCTTGGTTGAAAAGGCTGCGAACAATTCCACGAATCTGGGTTACTCCACTGAAATGCTGAATAATGAAAAAAGTAATTTTATATGCACTGGAAGTGCAGTAAATTATTGATTTTACCAGGCTTTAGCAGGACTTTGTTTTTTTTATGCTGGAACAATATGTCCGGTCTGCAGTGGACAGATGTGAATTCAAAGCAAACCTGCTAACAAAGCTCTTCCTGACTTCCCAATACATCAAATTATTTGTTTGTCAGTTAAGTTTTGGATATTTTACGAAAAACAGAAAGATCCAACTGAGCAGTGCATCGCAATGCTCTGTATTCTTTAAGGGTTAAGCTCACAGCACTGCATCACTGACTTGCTTTGTGTCTGAAAGTTTCCCTCCAAAACCGATCAGCACTTTTTCTTATCTGAAGTGACAGATGGAAGGGCTGGCTTAATTAGCATGTTCATCTGTCACACAGTGGATGATACTAAAGCTCTCTGCACAGGTTGCAGGAAAGAAATGCTGACTGGAGTAGCATTGTGTCTCCAGGGTCATGCATTTTTTAAAGTCTCCCTCTCTCCCTTTCAGGCCTTTCCAGACACCGCATAGAGAAAGAGAGGGATGGGGGGGTGGGGGAGAGAGAGAGAAAGAGCTGGCAGCTAGAGGCAGCCATCTTGGACTGGGTTAAAAGCGTAATCCTGGTCACGCTGTATCAGCAGCAGAGGAGCGATAAGAGAGCGAGGGAATGCCTGGGCTGGGAAACCCCTCTGCATAGAGAGACTGAAGGAGAGCGAGTGCGTATGGATACTGCAGATACTGTTGCAGGCAAATGAAAAGCCTCAGTAGGAGGTGGAATAGAGCAGTCTGCGGGAACCACTGCAGGTTAATGTGAAGAATCGTATCAAATCTGCATCATATTTCATACAAAATAAATGTATGAATAGATTAGTAGAAGGTAAAGGACCGGAGGAGTCACAATGATGAAGCTGCGTTCAGGGCACAAGCGGCCAATCTCAAAAGGTGTTTTTGTGCAGAGTAACAAATCATGTTATTCTGGAATGTTGCATTTAGATGTTATGTAAATGCCGGCTGAAGCACATTTTTTAGCTCTCAAAGCCTTTTAGAATAAAAAGCGCTCTGAGCGCCCAGCCAGGAAAGTAAAATATATTTGATTTAATCCTCTCAGGTATAACTCATCATCATCAGTGACAACTGATGGCTAGGGTAGGGTGAGGGTAACTAACCATGATGACCTCGACCTCAAAGGGTTACTTATTTATAATTTAGAAGTAGTTCAACTCTACTTTATTTATTACTAGTGTTTCAAAAAGCAGAAATCATTAGGAGAAATTAAAGATTTATTGATAATAAATGCAATTGGTTTTAGGGGGTAAATTTGGGGGTTTTGTTTGGCTTTGCAGAGCTTCACAGTTTTTGCCGACGCTGATGTGATGCTATTATTAGGTCAGAATTGACCAACACGGATTTATCTGTGCAGAAACGGGTGTTCATTACAGTTTGTTTTTGCAGTAGACGGGGTGGGATTCCAGCACAGGGTGACACAAAAACAGCTTCACAGTATCAACAAGCTCTTTCAAATGGGCTTTATTTTTAAGACAGAGAGTTTGGGTGCAGAATGCTCTTTATTGATTGTGTAGTGCAATCTCAGAGCTCACTACCTGCTTGCCACTTTATTATTTGCCTCCTCTAACATGCACAAACTCTCCCAACGACCACAGACAGGACACTAAAATTCCTGAATCGATGAACAGACCGAGGCCAAGAGCTGCCTGCTCTGGCTGATCAGGAACAACGAGAGCATGGTTTCTACTGACAGCTGTGGAAACAAAGCTGGTAATGGGAGGTTTCACAGAGAAAACTGCCTGTGGCCATCGTGCCTGGAATGGCTAATTAGCTTATTGTTTCCTCTGCAGTATCTTTGATACGGGTGGATCATTTTGTCATTGGTATAACGATGATGCACTGTAACCTTTTTAGGAGCTCATTTTAGATGACCAATTTGTCATATGGTCTAATTATCATTAGTGTTCATTACCCTGTAATCTGTTTCCTTAGACAAAAGAGAAATGGTGTATGGGAATTGAAACCATAAAGTCCCACAGAGTGCACACTGACTGGTTAAACTGAATGACCAAGTTGTGCTATTGCTTTGGAAATCTTTAGTTGTAACCGCAGCAGACTGTTGAAAAGGCAGAAGGAGCCTGTGATCATTATTAAATTTGACTGCTTCTATTTCAGGGACTGGAGGCATGTCTCTTCTGTTCCATTTTTACCCACATACTTTCCTCTTTCATCACCCTGCAGCTATTTTTAATTCCTCACATTTGAGCAAAGTACAGGATTGCAGGCTGATGCAAACAGGAGGCTGAGAGCAATAACGGCATGTGGCTGTTCGTATTCCGGTCCGGATCATCTGCCTTAGCGCTGTTTCTCTCCGCCTTTTGGAATTAGCCTTTGTAAAGGTGTCAGTTTGGGCCAAGAGACTCTTCCGACAGCACAGGGTTACCTACAGTACTGTGAGACAGTATTTGATTCCTGATTTCTTAGGGGTTTTTTTTGCACATTTCTCACACATAAATGTTTCAGATCAACAAATAAATTTTAATATTAGACAAAGATAACCTGAGCAAATACAATATATAATTTTTTTAAATGATGATTTCATGTGTGAAAAAGTAATTGCCCCCTAAACCTAATAACTGGATGTGCCACCCTTGGCAGCAAGAACTGCAACCAAGCAGAGAAAACCAGCAGTGAGTCTTTGGCGTCACTAAGGAGGAATTTTGTCCCGCTCTTCTTTGCAGAATTGCTTTAATTCAGACACACTGGAATTTAAGATAAATTTAAGTGATGATTTTATTTAAATTAACGTTAGGAAAAATCGGGACCTGCAGATGTCATCCGACTAGAGCGAAAATCAGATTAGGCGACTTTTACTGTATAAAGCGCATGAAAAACACAACGCTGTGTTATGGTGAGCCCTGAGCTTGTTGGCAGGGTTCAGCACACACCAATACCAGCTTTGATTTCACATGGAGAGAGGCTGCAGAGCCGCGGTGTTGAGCACAGTGTCAAGAGTGTCAGCTTGACTTGGCTGGGTCCGCCTCACTGCTATCCTTGACGTTGCTAAATATAAATGTAAATGGATTCGTTCTTATATGGAGCTTTAGAGCATATGATGCAGGTTCAAATCAGTTTGATGCACCAAAGACACACAGTGACATAAAAAAAAATCAAATGTTTTAAACCTAAAGCAATGAAGCTGTTTTGAAAATGTAAGGAGCATTTTTTTTTTAATTGCATGAAAAATGCTCCAAAAGCCACCAACAGCACAAACATAAAAGTGTAGAGCTCCAGTTCAGTGACTCCAATTAACAGAGGTGAGATCCAGCAGGCACTGAGGGCCAAACTTTTTATGTTCCAGGCTGTAAAGATGCTTTTTAATACTGTAAAGGTGAGTATATTAACATGGGCCTGTGGACATTTGGAGCCAGCAGTGAGTGGCCCCTAGAGGAACTGCAGTTTTAGGCAGTGCTGGAGGTTGCAATTGTATGCAATTGTACATCTACACAGATACTATTTCTCTCAAAACCTTTGTTGACAAAAGTGGTCGGAAAAAAGTAGTGGTTCTGCAGACAGTTTACACCCTCTACAAAAGTCCTGTAGGTCTCTGAGTGGAGGTGCAGGTCGTAACTCAGGTGGTGTCTGCAGCCTACAGTAACTGTGTTTATCTCAGCATACAACAAGGCGAGCAGTCGGCAGAGTGGGAGGTAGAGCTTGTGAAAACTGCATGTTGAATAATTGATTTTGCACAGAAAGCATGGATGTGGAAAGAAAAGGAGGATCGAGGGGAGATGGGTCGGGGAGAAGGAGGGACACTCGTGGAAAAGGCTGATAAATAAATTAGCCAGCCTACAGTGAAGCCCCACACCAGCAGCCAGATCATATCCTGCTTTATCTCTTGTTTGTTTGTTTTGATCAGTCTGTCAGTGGTCAGTAATTGTGGCTGGTTAAGAACGTATAACTTCAGCTTGAAAGGTGCTGCATCCAACTGAGTTCTTCTGCGGCTGTTTAAATGTGACAGTGTGTACAGATGGACCCTGGTGCTGCTTCACTGGCATGAATTATGGAAAGATGTCTCCTGAAATTGGGTTTTGGATGCTGTGAAGTGCAGGTGGATTTGTTTGGCGAGTGTGAGGCCATTAATGCCCCTGTTAGAATGGCTCTCTCTCATTTGCTGGCCTCAGGTAGAGCGGGTTTGGCCAGCGTTATGAGATATTTGTGCTGGTGAATATTTTAGCAGTCCCACTCGGGAACTTTTGTAAATTGCGTGTTCTTGTGAAAAAATAGGAGATGTGCGTGTGAAAATAAAATTCTAAAGCATAGAGACTGCTGTTCTTAAAGTCCTGGGACACAGACATAGAAAATGTAACATCATCTAGTTTCTTCAGATTGGCCTATCTAGTATGTGGCTAAAATAAAAAACAGCCTTAACCCCTCAGATGGCCTGTAACCTGCTGGCTGTTGAACGGTTAAACTGCTTTTCAGAGATATGGATACTGCATATAATTAGGCACAACACTGTCAACAATGATGGATGGATGGATGGATGGATGGATGGATGGATGGATGGATGGATGGATGGATGGATGGATGGAATGATGGATGGATGGATGGATGGATGGAAGATTACTCCCAGCTGGATATTCTGACAATTGCCTCCCTTTAGCACATTGGGGATTTTATATGTGAGCACCAGTCCTGCTTAAATGCCAGTAACTGACTAACAGCAATCAGGCAGTCTTTAATTTCCCTGAGAGCCTTGGTTTGTTTCTGATAAAAAAAAAGAAATGTCACATAAACTATACTCATCGATTAAGCATAAACAAAAAGAAAATCCACACCACCCTCTATATAACCAAGCTGACACTAAGCAGAGAGCTTATGCAACTAATGGAGTTCAGTGAGAGGTTTATCCAAGATGTTTCCCCTGAGAGGAAGACAGCAGACAACAGTCCATCATTAATCACAGAGCAGGCCTGGGAATTCAGAGTAAAAGACACTGTATCACTTAACAATCTAGTGCATTAACGGAGTGATTTACGTGGTGGCTGTGTTTTTTTTAATAGCCATATGGGTTGCAACCACAGTGAAAAATGAACAGACTCTACAGACCTCAGTTAGCATGATAAACGTTAAAGTTCATGACAGCTCAATTAGAGAATGACGGAACAAGTATGGCTTGTTTGGAAGGATTGCCAGGAGACAGCCTCTTTTCTCAAAAAAGAACATGGCAGCATGTTATTAACTTTGCAAAGTAGACTTGTGGGACAGACGAGGCCAAATTGGAGATGTCTGGCCATAGTGCACAGCACCATGTTTGGTGAAAACCAAATACAGCATATCAGTACAGACCTCGAACCAACAGTCAAACACGGTGGTGGAGGGGTGATGATTTGGGCTTGTTTTGCAGCCACGCAAAGTGGGCATCTTGTAAGCCAGGGGTGGGCAACTCCAGGCCTCGAGGGCCGGTGCCCTGCAGGTTTTAGGTGTGTTCCCGATCCAACACACCTGAATTACCTCCTCAGTACGCAGTCAAATTCTCCAGGGTCCTGCTGATGACTTCTATATGTGATTCTGGTGTGTTGGATCAGGAACACATCTAAAACCTGCAGGACACCGACCCTCGAGACCTGGAGTTGCCCACCCCTGTTGTAGGCATTGAGTCGACCATGAACTCCTGTGTATACCAAAGTATTCTAGAGTCAAATCCACCTGTCAAAGAACTACAGCTTGGCCCAAATTGGGTCATGCAATGGGACAGTGATTCTGAATGACTGCAAAAGAAAAGAACCAAGGTGTTGCAATGGCCCAGTCAAAGTCCAGACCTTAAGAGAACTGACCATAAACAAATGCCTTCAAACCTCAGTGAACTCAGGTAATGTTACAAAGAAGAGGGGGCCAAATGATATTATCATACAGAAAATAATTACAAGTTATTGTTGCTAAAGGTGGTTCAACAAGCTATTGAATAGTGTATGCCATCTTTCACACAGTTTCGGCTCATGATCAATAAATAATCACGTGCAGCACCGTGTTGCAGCGGTTAATGTTGTTGCCTCACAGCAAGAAGGTCCGGGGTTTAGATCCAGGCTGTGATGTTTCTGTGTTCTCCCTGTGCCTCCAGGTTCTCTCCAGGTACCCCGGCGTCCTCCCCCAGTCCAAAGGCATGAAGGGGCGTAGATTAATTGGGGATTCTAAATTGGCCGCAGGAAGTCTATCTTTCTGGGTTAGCCTTGTAAAAGATTGCCAAGGTGTACCCTGCCTCTCACCCTGTGACATATGGATAGGCTCCCTGTCTCAGGGGGTCCATCTTTAGAGACTTTATTGGGTTCTTTTGTTTGTTAGTCTTTTGTTTGTTTATTTGTGTGTTTTATTTTTTGGATGTGGTTGTAAACATGCTTCTTAATGCCATAAAGTTGGACATTTTAGCACAGAATTCTACGGAGCTTCAAAGTGACTTTTGGAGCCGGCTTCAAATGGCCATTAAAGGAAATGCAGTTGTGATCCCTTCGGCACTGCTTTCATATTTCAGCTCTGGAATCTGCCGCCTGTGTTATCCACTTCTATATTTAAGCCTGCTTGTTTGTTGTCAGTTAGCGGCCTGTTTAGTGACAGTAAGCAACTGGAAGTCGTTGCTATGGTTACCTGCAGTTTAATATAGCTTCACCAATGATTCTTAGTGGCTATGTGTAACATGTCCCCATATATCTTTTTTTTTTAAATAATATTCGCCAACCACATCCACACACAAAGGCCTAAACACAGACACACTCACACATAATCACACAAAAAAAAATGCATGCTTTAATTTAACACCTATTTACTGGCAGGTGTGCTCTCAAACCTGCCGTACATACACAATTACACCACTGACGTGGCACATTTTTCACAGGAGAGGAGCGGCGTGTGAGAGGCGTGCTGGGAAATGACACACGCCTCAGCCTGAACACACACTGGGGCTCTTGTGCACCTATTTTCTGCTCCACTGTGATTTGTAAATTATTAATAAAGTGCTGTGGGAGGCTGGGCAATTTACTTTGACTGCTGCTGAAATTACATGTTTGACAGTGACAAATCTGAATGTACTGTGTGCCACATGGAGGGATGGATGTGGGTCGCCAGCTCTGGTGTTAGTTTAGCTGAGGGCGTTTGTGTGTGCTTACATGTAAACACTTTATTTGTGCTATTTTTTTCTCTGTACCTGTCCATATCTTATTTATCAGCTCATTTAAACCTGCTTCATGTGCATTAACATAGACGAGCACATCTATCTCCTGCTAAACAAGTCAAACAAGGGAAATCTCTCTCCATCGGTGCTTGTCTGAGGTTCACATGGGCACACTCAACCACCAGACCCACACCCCAACTTTTACACACACACACAAAGGAACCACCCCCATAACATGTGCACACATAAAGGGACACACAAAAACAGACACAGCAAACGTGCCTAAAGAGAAAGACTTTAACCATAGCCTTCCTTCTCTGATATTTCCCGAGGGCCCAGTGTAATTTTTCAGACTCAAGTGGAAGCATACGTTATATTTCAGGGTTGGTTGGAGCTGATAGATTCCGAATAAACAATTATTCATGTTACCTTGATTACTTCTGCAAGAATTGCATTCATGGGATGGTGTGCAGCCGGCGCAAACGTGACAAAATACCTCAAGCAGAGACGCAGAGAGCGCCTTTCTAATCGAATCAAAGTGCTGTTCAATAATCAATGAATCATTAAAAACCACAGACAGTGCCCCAGAGAGGAGAAGTGGGACTCATGCATCACTTTGCTAATGCAAATCATGTCATTCAGTTCAGATTTGTAGCCACTTATTGTGTAATTCATTCAGTTTTTCCTTAGACTTGGAATCCAGCAGGTTGCCAGTGAACTATTGAGGGTTAGGCTGCCTTTCAGCCACACGCTAAACAAGCAGAGTTTCAGAAACTAGATTTTAGCTTTTAAACCAACTCTCTTCCATTCATCTTGTCCAGTTCCAAAGTTGCCAAACTGGACCTCTCAGCCATGTTTGTACTGTTAGTTTTAGAGCATTTTAAGGGCATTATCTCCCAAATAACCAGCATCACAAATAATCACCATTAGTGTCACCTTCTCCTCTGAATACAGTCGCTTCTGGTTGCAGATGCTATCATGGCGACAGCCAGAATGTTAATGCCGAGGCTTTAAAATGCAGAGTGCACAAACTAATGGGTGATGTTAAGGTGGCCGTGAACTGTCCAGCTTTTATGGAAAGTCTAGTCTTGAAAGCTCGGCCGACGCTGCGCAAACTTAAACACGTACAATGTGCGAAATCACAACACCTTCAATAACTCGCTTACTGTGAGTTAAACTGCATTTTAAATGTGTAATATTCCATATATTCAGCTGCCTATGACTGTACCTCAGCCAGAAATAAATTCAGCAGGAGAACAGGAGACTAATCTTGTTAACAAGGTAATAGAAACCTGCTTCAGGGGAAATCTGGGTTATAGCAGAATATGAATAAATTGTGTGAATCAAGGTGATGGGGATAAGAATATTGCAATCATAATGAGTAGCTCTTTGCTGAGAGAATAAAAGATATTTATAGACAAAGACACGATTTATTAATAACACTAGAGATGAATTAATGGCTGGCCATTTTGTCATTTTGCAGAGCTTTTGTCTTCCGAGTTAAACTAGTTTATTGTACGGCGCAGTCATTTCAGCCCATGCTTATGTTTTATATTGGCAGTCAGACCACTCCCTGGCCAGTCCGCAGAATGCCACAGAGACAAATTGATAGATGTATGATACCATGAGTTAAGCGATCTCCGCCTGGGACAAGACTGAGTGCAAGGCAATTTCATGGGTATCGGTTTTTCCTCTGGGCATATCTTTCACCTCCACTTGGTCCTTGACCTTTCCCCGCAGACCCAGCTCGGGTCAGTTGGAGGTTTCTCGTGGCACTGAACAGCTTCCCCAGAGGCTCCCATGCAACACCGCTTCCCAGATGGTGTAGTTCATTAAAAAAAAAAAGGAGGGCCAACTTAGGTGAATTTAAAAGGATTAAGAGAATATATTAACTCCAGCGCGCCATGTAAAGGAATCTGCTGTATTGCCAATCTTCCTCCCACGTTATTCAGAGATCAAAGAGAAGCAGGGAGAGCTGAGATTCCCTTTGTGGATATGAGGAGTGCAGAAACGAAGGGAAGATGTTCTAATTTAACAGGCTGCAGGGATGAGATAGACATTGCCATCTTTTGGCAGCTCATCAAAACAAAATCACAATCTGCTGCATCACCACTTCCTAAGGTCATTCCAGTGTACTGTAGATAGCACACAGGCGTTCAGATCCTTTTTTTTTTTTTTTTTTATTTTTTAAAATTTCTCAAATTTATTTGAAAATTGGGAATTAAACCAAAAATGAATATG
>VUQK01008277.1:5434-21472 GCA_015106715.1 Bujurquina vittata | reverse complement strand
GAGCAGAATGAGAAGGGCTGGCAATAATGGCTTGTTGTATAGTGCTAATTAGCTCTGATGCCAAGGCTGTTAACAGTTCACACACTGGGCTAAACGTTTACTGACTTGAGGAGAGAAACACTGCCAAAGAAAGATATTGTGAGCTATATTTCTGACCCTTTGCTCCTTCTTATAGTGACAAGAATTGAAACTACCTGCAATATTTTTTAAATGCAAAAATACAGATTTAATAGCACACAATGGGTGAGCGTGGGTTTATGTAATTCATAGACTATCTAAAGAACTAATAAGTAAGTGATGATCCCACCCATTCATTTGCACTGGAGCTGAGTTTAGGCTTAGAGCAGGAGTGTCAAACATAACACACGGGAGCCAGAATCAGTCCAGTAAAGACTTCAATTAGGCCCATTGCACGACTTTGGAAAACATGAAGGGTGGCATAAATTTTGGACTTTTAACAGAATCTTTACAGCTTTTGTTACTGATAAAGACTTCCCCCATGGCCAATCATAATACACCAAAATAATAGGTAAATGACAGAAAAGTTGCAGATTTTTCACTTTCTACTATAGAAATGTCAGCTTTTTACAGTGAGCAAACACAACTTTTTCTGAAGTCTTAAACATTTATTTCTTACAATTTAAGCCCAAAGAGTCATGTTGACAGATTTCTTTCATTTACTACAGCAGCATATCTTTATCATGTAGAAAAACTGAGACGTACTGTTGAAAATACACTTCTTTTTCTTACATTGAGATATCCTTGGGATTAAAGGTGTAGTTAAACCCCTTTACACTGATAGAAAGGGGAGTTTCACTGGTCCGACCCACTTCAGATCAAAGTGGGCTGTATGTGGCCCACAATGTAAAATGACTGACTTCCCTGACCTAGATATTTAACTTTATGGTCTGCAACATCTCTTCTGGTTAGAGCCAGGAACTTCCCAAATATGGGAAGGAGGCTGGAGTAGGTGAGTGACACTTTAATGCAACCTTTAGGCAAATGCGTACCTTAATGCTAACCTTAATCTTAATTTCAAATAAGAGGTATAAATTCACTATTCAGATACAATTAACAATTTTTACATGCCCACACAGTATTATTCTTACAGGTGAAATTTACCAGCACAGACTGACTTGATTACAAACTGTGTGAACAAAAAAAGTTCTGCAATAAAGCAAACCTAAATAAAGCTAAAGAATAAAAACAAAGTTGTAGGAACTCAAAATGTGCTTTAAAAAATCTTTTCAAAGTGTGCTACTTCCTTACATAATTATCTTTAATAATAGGGCATAATTATTGGCTTTACAGAAGATGTTGAGGCCGGTGTGTCATTTGAGACTCTACTCAAAGATTGATCTGAGGGCATTACAAAGGTTAGGGGGATGAATACCAGAGATTAAAAGAAATTATACACTCTGCTGTATTAGTAAAAAATGTTTTAAAATTATTTACTAGGCTAACTATATAAGTAAATACATGCATCTCATTAAAAGTCTTTAAAGTAGTGAGAAACACTTTCTCTGAATCCAATTCACATTATTCTCCTTGAAGCTTACCAACTTCAGCTTTATCGTGGAGCACACCGTTGCATTGTCTCTGAAAAATCCTTTAGCGCTGCCCTTTGAAGTATGGGGCTGGATAAGGATAGCTCATAGAGGGGATTTGGATACGTGGAGTCAGAAAACAGGGAAAGAATAAGAGCAGGCGAGAGTCATGAGATGGTGACCTTAGTCATAGGGTGAGCGGTGGAAGTGAGCTTGTCTTTTGCTTCCTTCCTTCTCCAAGCTAAATCATATTTACATTTTCCAGTACCTTTCCCTGAAGCCTAACATTTAAAGCCAGTGACACAATATCACTTAACATTATAAAAATTCCAACAGACTTGTGGCTTCAGCCCTAGTTTTTTCTCTGGGGAGGAATAATCCAGGTTCCAACCACGGAAGATTTAATGTTTTTGGTTTATGAGTGTAAAGATCTTTTTTCCAATTCATCCCCTCTGGTACTCCTTTCTCGGAGTGTGATCTCACTTACAAGCTGCGTTGAGAAACTAGAGTGTGACCTGTTTGTTTATTCTGTTATTTCCCTCTTGTGTTTCTTTCTCTTTGTGGTAAACAGCTTACCTCATCCTGTAAGTCTCTCTTGGTAAGGGGTGCTGTAATGGAATGTCTTGCTGTCACTGAGCAGTTGTTGGCCAGAGACTGCAGCTTTCTACCAATACCGGGAGGTCTGTTGTTTATGGATGCATGTATGTTTATTAGCTCAGCCGTGTCCCCTAGGGCTGACCTTAGCCTTTCTCCATTTCTCCCCTGGTTCTTCTCCACTGTGGCCCACTAAAACCACGGCTCATAAACTTTCAGTTGCACTCCCAGGCCAACTGGATTCGCAACCTTCGTCCCTGGGATCCATGTTTGTATAAGTTGCGGCATGCTTTTGGGGAATCTTCGAATGACAACCAGAAACATACTTGATTGGCCCGTGTGCAATTTCACATTCCCAAGAGCACAGCTGCCACATCCTGTAGTGCTGATCAAACCCTGCCGCACCCATCTGCTCCCCTCCTTACTTCCTCTCTTTTTCCATTTCATCAGACCCATCTATACTGTACATACCAGTCCTCTTGGACAACAACATCCCTCCATCTATGGACTTCTCTATCAGCCCCTCTTCCCATTTGTTGACAGATAGAGTGTGGAAAAACCTCTCATTTCACTGAAATAGTGATTCCATGTGTTGTAAATGATCTTTGATATCTCCTTTTCATTTTCCTTTTCCTTTCCCGTACCCATCTTTTCCCTCCATCTCACACCTCCATCTGTCCTTCCTCTAAGGTTGACAGCATTTGTGCTGAAGTCCTTTGCTCAATCTCGAGGATTCATCTACATTGACCCCGATGAGCTTCATGCAGCCAAGTCTTGGCTCATTAAGCATCAGGGAGATGATGGTTACTTCCCCGCTATGGGACGCATCCTTAACAAAGACCTGCAGGTAGGGCTGTGTCTGCACAGATGTATGTGTGTGTGTTTGGGGGGGTGGGATTAGGTTAAAGATGTCAAAGTTTCTGTGCTTGCAAAGCAGGAATAAATGTGAAAGTCAAAATATATATTTTTTACACAGCATGCCATGAAAGATGCAGTGTACAGAAGATGCAAAATTATTATTTCCTCAGATAAGGATTGAGAGGGCAATAATTCTCTAAACGTACAGTATGAACCTGGTTTCAGACGTCTTAGCTAAATAATTTCTGGATAAATTAATACATTGAAAGTCTAACAATATTTATACTGGAGAGAAATGAGAGCTGAAATGCTGTTAAGTGAAAACTCATGTCTGCTTTTGACCACAGGGAGGAATCCATGGGAAGATTTCGCTTACAGCTTATGTGGTAGCAGCTCTATTGGAGACAGGGATTACCACAGAGGTAAGCAGGCCAGCAACACTGGCATTTTGACTTGTGCGTAACCTTAAACGTAGGCAGTGGTGTAAAATTAGATTTATTATTTCATCTGGTTTCAAAGTGAGGCGCTTTACTTATTAAAAGCAATACATACCTGCCCTGTACTTCTGAAGTCCTTCCTCCCAGCCTGGGTCATGTGTGGACGTATCACTGCATTCCTCATAGCTGTGAAGATGGATGTGCTGGCAGCTGGCCTACTCAAATTTGTTATGCCCCAGTGCTGCTAATGTACCATCTTATCACATTTTGGACTACTTCAGAAGTTTCAGGTTGATGTGCATAGACATTTGATTCCCATGAAAGACACCTCTGTTGCATTGCTCTCTTTCTGCCATCTGTTTTTCCCCTTTGTCCCTTCACTTTCCTTGCTTTTTTCTTTATTCTCCTACTAGTAGCCATCCTCAATAAATAAACATCAGTGTTCACTAAAAGAAGTGGAAAAGTTAGCAAAAGCGTCTGCTATGATCGTCCTCTTTAAACGTGAAAGCCTCCAAACCTCAGATTGTTTTTGTCTTTGCTCACAATCGTCCTGATAGTTAACTCTTTATTTAGCATTTCCTCTGCCTGGCTCTTCTCCATCAATGTGTCTCTCCCCCTTTCCTCTCCTATCTATCCTACAGGGTTTCTTCTGAGAATCAGTGCTTTTACAACTGATAAAAACTAAAAAGGTATCCTTCACTTCAAAGCAGTACCCCCCCCCCTTCCAATTTCACTTAATTAAAAGATGACTGCTGCAATTACACTGAGTGGCTTTGGAGGCCTATCATCTCATGGATGAGAAGGAAGGTCACATCTGCATGAGATGAAAGTGACTCTCAACTTTTTAATGGCCAAAATGAGTGTTTGTTCAATAATTGCTGTCGTGCATTTGGACAGGGCAGCCTTTAAAAGTTGAACACTGAAAAAAGAGTGCAGTGTTAATGAGGGTTTTGCTTGCATGCGTGCATGTGAATTGGAGATGGGGGAGTTAAAAAGTATACCAGTGGTTATAATAAATAAAAGATATATCTGATGGTGGTGAGAGAAGTAGTGTTCTTGCAGCAGGAACATAGAATATCATATCTGTACTCCACTCTTGTATTTGCAAGGGGAACTATAGACTGTTTTGTAATGTTAAAGTACATTAAACTTCAAATACAATATTCTGGTTGACTCATTCATAACTTTAAACAGTGGATCATCAACAGAAATGAGATATGAAACTTGTATCCGGTCATACCAATTTCTCTGCAAATATGACACTAATTAGAACGTATTAGATTTTTACAAATCTTTGAAAAGGTTCTCACTGTCACATCTAAAATATTGATCATCATTACCACTTGTTCATCCATGTTGGCCCTGTGGTCTGTCTTGTCTGGTTCAGGAAGAGAAAGTGGCAGTGGCTAAAGCCAAGGACTTCCTGGAAGGGAACGCGTACACAGCTGATGATCCTTATACTACCGCTCTGTCTGCATATGCCTTGGCGCTGCTACGTAGTCCTTATGCCCAGCTGGCCTTGCGCCGCCTCAACCACATGGCTATCACACAAGGTACCACTATGAGCAATACTCTTAGCTCAGTCAGAGCACGTTGATACTTAATTAAATATGGTTTGCAACAGCAACACTAATGCACAATAACATGTAGAGATTAAGGTCTTCTTTGGCCAAATCTTTGTAACAACGCAAAATTATTACAGATTTATAGTTACAGCTTCGTGGTCTCTAACTGCTCATAGTTTGAACAAGCAGTCAGGCCCAAGCTATAGGAGAGAAAATACTTTAAACTTGCCTGCTGCAGTATTCAGCAGCAGTTTGCTCCAACCCCCCCTGCCCCCCTGGGTTTCTTATCTTATTGTTGATTTCCTTTGGCTGTTTCCTTGTCTTCCTCTTGCCTGAAAGATTCTGCAAGTTTGACAGATTTAACAATGCTGCAGGCATCAAGGAGAGTGGGGTTCTTTACTTGATCGCAATAATTTTATTCCCCAGGTACAATAAAGACAAAGAGGTTGCATAGAATAATGATCCGTGGAATATCTAATGTATTTAGGTTCATTCATATGCTTAAGTGATATTATTCTGTTATTCAAGCAGGATCACAGACAAATGTCTGTGTTTCATGTCAAACTGGAAAAGAAAAAAAAGTTTAAAAACCAACAGCTCACACACACCTTGTTTTTGTGGCGCAATAAAGTGGCAAGAGCCTACAGTGAGCTTATGTGTTGGTTTTGTTTTTTCACATTGATTTTGGCTTGGTACTAAACCCCATTCTGGTGTGGACTTTTCTAGTTTTTAACAAAGGAGATTAATAGAAGGGGCAGGGAGACATTACCCCTACCTGTCTATTTCACCTGGTTTGTCTCTATAGATGGGCTCACTCACTGGAGTTTGACTGGCAGCACAATGACCGATGAAGACACTTTCATGGGCTTCAGTGATGGCCTCGCTCAGTCAGGTATATTGTAGATCTATAACGTGGAATAGCTCCTACCTGTTTAATATAATACAAAGGAGGTAACAGTACAGTATTGTACACCAGCTTTAAACTAATCTTTGTCTCTAAAAAAATTAGAAAAACTGCAAACTTTGATTTTTATTGCTAACACCAGTGATATAACAGTGATAGTTTTTTTTTTTTTAATTATTGACAGTAAAACTCAGAGTCAAAATACTGCTCTTCAAAATCAATTTTCTTTTTGGTTCAAGTGGTATCAGCAGAAGTGGAGATGACAGCCTATGGTCTGTTGACCTACACCCTGCTGGGGGATGTGGCTTCTGCCCTTCCTGTTGTCAAATGGCTCTCCCAGCAAAGGAATGCCTTGGGTGGCTTCTCCTCCACACAGGTACCCCTCTTTCTCTGGCTGCTTTTCTATATTTTGTTGGACAATAAATTAATCATAAATGATAAATTACATTGATCCCAAAGCTAAATTGTAAACATTTTTTAAAAATCCTGTGCCAGGACACGTGTGTGGCTCTGCACGCTCTGTCAGAGTATGCCATCCTGTCCTATGTTGGAGGAGTAAACCTCACTATCTCACTGGCCTCCACCAACCTTGACTTCCAGGAGACCTTTGAACTCAACAGAGACAACAAGAAGCTCCTTCAGAGTGCCAAGGTAACCTAAACACATAGACATGCATGCAGGTCAGGAAGGAATATCAAGACGTCCTTCCATACATGTAGCATACAGCAGGAGATGCTCACTGCTGGAAATACTACATTTAGTTTAGCCGAGGGTGCCGCCAGGATAGAGCGTGTGAGAGTCAGCACACACTGTGAATCCTTGCAACAATTAAATGATTAAATAATTAAGCTACCTTCACGTGGGAACAGGCAGGGACCAATCCTGCAATGTTCAATATGCTTTCACATACATGCACCTCTGTTGGGTAATGTCCAGAAAGTTTGGAGCTGCAATGCATGTGTGAAGATGACCTAATTTGACAGCGCTTTATCAAAATTCATTTCCCTAATCATTACCAGTACTTCAGGTGGTAAATCTTGCTTAAGAGAACCTAGTGCACTTTAATGCAGTTTACGATCTTTTCCCTCTTGATTACTGTGATTGATGAGCAGCTATGTACCAGAGCCACACACTGGCATTAAACATTAATCCCTGTTTCCGTGTTCAGCTGTGTGGTAGCCAGGACATTTTAATACTGCCAAACCAGACCAGGCTTAACTGGGCCGGATTTCCCAAAAGCACCTTGTTGGTCTGTTGATTTAATAACTGGATTTTATTAGCCTGCGTGCCCACACATTACAAACTTGACAGCGTGGGCATGAGCTACCTTGGCCAGAGCACTGTGGCGTCAGGTCAGCACTGCTGTGTGTGTGAAAGGGCTCCATCAGCCAGCTGGAGTGGTTCAGGTGAGAGTTCAGTAGGTTCTCTCTGCCAGGCATATTCCTCCACTATGATTAGTAGTGTCAGCTTAATTGGGGGCAATTACGGCCTGCTGGTTAGTAGCCAGGGAACCACAAGTGGCAGTGTAGCAGCCTACAGCATTCATTCACTTGATAAATGACTCATCCACCTCTCCCTGCCCCCTCTGACTCTCTTTGTTTCTCCCCTCTCTCTCTTTTTTTTTCAGATCCCTAGTATCCCCACAGGCCTTTTTGTCAGCGCTAAGGGAGAAGGCTGCTGTCTCATGCAGGTACTGTACTACTACACACAGGCTTACACAAATACACATTTGCATTCTTGAAAATTGCCCAAAAAGGAACTTTAATGCATTGCTTACTTCAGTGACTCACACCAAGACCCTGCCAGTAGGGGAGAGGTTCCACAATACTTCAGATTCCAACATGAAATTTGAAGTGATCTGGTAGAATTTAGCCAGTTGTTTTGGGGTGTGTTGATTCCTGTTGTCTCTCCGTGACTTGCCACAGGAAAACAAAAGACCCGTTCATAAACAAAATTTGTTATTTTTCTTTGTAGATGATGCCGATGCCTCTTTTCTTATCACTCAAATTTAAATGTTTGTCAGCTTTAAAACTAAACAAGTTTTAAATGAAAAAGCGTGATCACAGATGTTTACAGTCCCATTTTCAGAATCCTGTATTTGAAATCTGACGTGATTTGAATGAGGCACTACAGGATGTTGTGGTCGGCTTCCAACTCTCTCCCCTCTGCAGGTTTCCCACACACAAGCACACACTTTTTTTTCTTCACAGCTCTCTCCCTCTACTTTCCCCATATCCACACCTCTCTGTGAGTCAACACACCTCTCTGACAGCCCCCTCAGGCCAGCAGCACCTGGGCTCTAATGAAATATTTGAGCAGGGCAATCAAAAAGTCCTGCCTATGTATGTGTTCGTAGGCATGCAATGAGTATATGTCAGCTGCCTCAGGAATATCATTTAGTAGCTTTGCAAGGGTCTCAAGTAACGCTAAATCATTTATCAGACATGTATACCTTTCTGTTAAGAATAGTCTCCTGTGAAATGAAAACAAGGATCAAAGCAGTGAATTGTCCCCAGGCTGAAATAGAAGTCTGCTGAATGCATTTCTGTTGTCCAGAGAATATGATTTGTGGTTGAAGACATTTTCTTCTTTCACTTTTTGATCCTAGAGGTCATAAAAATTTTTTGAATCCAACTTGTCGATTTCCAATCTTTGATGACTTAGCCCCTGTCTTTATATAGCTGTCAAATTCAAAACAAGTTTTTAACAATTTTATTTCTTGTTTAATATTTTTTTTAACAAATAGCTGCCTTAACATATATTTTTTGGGGAAATGATGCCCTGCACTAAAAGCGGGCAATGTGACAAACATTTATCTCACTTTTTTTCTTTTTTCTTTTTTATCAGCAGTTAAAAGAGGAATAATGTAGTTTAAAAGGTTTTCCTTGGATTTTAATGTAAAGTCAGAGTCATCAAAGACGTTTCACTTTTTTAGAATAAATCTGAAATACTTCAAGGACTACTAATCAAGATTTAATGCCCTGTTTACAAATTAGGGCAGCATGGTGGCTAGCACTGTTGCCTCACAGTGAGAAGGTCTGAGAAACCCACCTTGGCCCGGGCCTTTCTGTGTGGAGTTTGCATGTTCTCCCCATGTTTGCCTGGGTTTTCTTCGGGTACTCCAGTTTCCTCCTACAGTCCAAAGACATACAGTTAGTGGGGTTGGGTCAATTCACATCTAAATTGCATATAGATGTGAATGTGAGTGTGAGTGGGATGAATTTTAAGATCATCTTTTGTGGTTATTCATTAAACAACATGATGATACAGGGGAAAGTTGGGGAATCTGCAAAGTCACTAGACTTCATCATCTCTGTGAATTTTTTACAAAAATCTGACAAAAAGTTGCAAAATGATGGGAAAATACAGTCACAGTTAAAAAAAAGTACACTCTCTTTGCCTTCTAAGATTTTACGTATCAAGGCATCATAAAAATCCCCTGGTCCTTAGCAGGTCTTAAAATTACATAAATACAACCTCAAATGAACTTCAAAACATGACATATTACATATTTTATTATATATTTATAAGTCAAAATGCAGTGTCAGTATGTGAAACGTACACATACCTTTATAGAAATTAAGAGGGTAAGCAGCAGCCAGGTACTTGATCATCAGCAGGTGTTAGCACCTCTGTAAAAGCCAAAGTTTTCGCAGTCTGGAGGCCTGAAGTTTTTAGATGTGTTTTAACACAATGCCAAGGAGGAAAGACATCAGCAATGATCTTAGAGAAGCAATTGTTTTGCCCCATCAGTCTGAGAAGGGTTACAGGCCATTTCCAAACATCAATCTGAAATTCATCATTCTCCAGTGAGAAAGGCCATTCATAAGTGGAAAACATTCAAGACAGTTGCCAATCTTCGCAGGAGTGGACATCCCAGCCAATTTGCTCCAAGATTAGACCGTTCAGTACTCAGAGAAACAGCAAAAAACTCAAGTACTGCATCTCAGACTCTAGCAGGTCTCAGTTAGCATGTTAAATGTTAAAGATAATGACAGTGCAATTAGAAATGGATTGATCAATTATGACTTGTTTGGAAGGGTTGCCAGAATAAAGCCTTGTCTCTCTAAAAGAGCATAGTGGCACAGCTTATGTTTGCAAAATTCTGTCTGAACAAACCATAAAACAATGTTCTTTGGATGAGGTGAGACCAAAGTGAGGATGTCTGGCTGCAATGCACAGTGCCACGGCTGAAGAAAATCGAACGAAGCATATCAGCACAAACTCCTCATACCAACTGTCAAACATGGTGGTGGAGGGGTGATGGTTTGGACTTGTTTTGCAGCCACAGGACCTGGACACCTTGCAGTCAATTAGTCGACCACAAACTTCTCTGTATACCAGTGTAATCTAGACTCAAATGTGAGGCCGTCGCTCCAACAGCATAAGCTTGACCAAAATGATGTCGTAAAAGTACAATGATCCCAAATCTACAAAAGAATGGTTGGAAAAGAAAAGAACCAAGGTGTTGTAGTGGCCCAAGCCAACGTCCAGACCTCAACCTAGGTGAAATGCTGTGGCGGGACCTTAAGAGAGCTGTGCATAGATGTGAAAAGCCTCAATGAACTGAAGCAACATTGCAAAGAAGAACAATGTGAGAGACTGATCAAGTCAGAGAAAATGATTACAATCAAATTATTGCTCCTAAAGTTGGTTCTATAAGATATTGAATCATGGGATGTACTTAGTTTTTTACACACTGTTTCTGCATTTTGGCTTAGCTTTTTGTTAACTAAATAAAGACGTGGAATATGCCATGTGTTATTGTTCATTTGAAGTGGCATTTATGTCATTTTAAAACCTGGAAAGGACCAGCTAGTTTTTTATTATGTATGCTTTTTTCTTACCATGACTGTAGCTCAGAGGTGCCACCCCTGGAGGCCTTTTGCATGGGTGAAACGACTTTACAATACAAGGGTTCTGAAAAAGAAATTGAAAAAAAATTTACAGGGACAGTGAATGTGATTTGTGTTCTGTTTAACAATTGTCTGTTTGACAATATGAAGTCTAATTTTCACGGGTATCTACTTCCCTCTGTGTGTCTGCAGATTGATGTGTCTTATAATGTTCCTGACCCAGTGTCCAAGCCGGCCTTTCACCTCAAGGTGGATCTGAAAGAGCCTTTTCAGGAACGAAACCTGCAGCCTCTCTCCTCCTCCCCTTCCCGTCATTCTACCTCACGATCCCGGAGCCGGGCTGACAATCGCTCTGAGCTCAACTGGAAGCGACGGGCACCGATTGATGATGATGACCCAGCAGCCCACCGGGACAAACTGGACTACCACATCTCATTAGAAGTTTGTGCAAGGTAAAAGTTTGCCACACGCTTATGCACAGAACTGGGGAGAAAAAAAATGTATTCATCATCAATCCTTTGACTAGGTGGCTCCATTCAGGCTCATCTAACATGGCCGTCATAGAGGTTCCCATGATTTCTGGTTTCCGAGCAGATGTTGAAAGTCTGGAACGGGTATGTAATCATACTAACACACATGGCTACACTTTAACAGAGGTTTAAATGTTGTTCAGACTACTTAATGTATGCAGAGGCACATAGACATTACCTTTTGCAGTTATAGTGACTGAGGATACTCAACAGGCAGAGGAAATACTCAGGTAGGTGACTAAACTGAGAGGAAGGCAAAAGAGGGACAGATGCATCTACATCTGGAGGCCATTTCACAAAATCAGTATGTCATGGAATTTATCAGAACCCTTTGCAAACACCACACTCACATGCACACATTCACAACCACACAGGATACATCATTTAACTCACTCACGTACAGGATATTATTGTGTTTTAGTGGAAAGTGTTTTGATGTAAATAGCACAGTGAAATGTTGACATTCAGGCATTCTCTCCAATGTTGTTGGACAAAACGGCTCCTGAAAATGTTCTTCAGGTAGCTGCAGGTCCTTTAACTGCTGCATGTTATGCAGTGTGCACTGTGGAAATATTGCATACATATTGCACACTTGTGTTTATTTGTCTTGGTCGTGGGGATAGTCATTCTTAGGGGTCAAAAGTCATCAGACCTCTCTGGGCCTACAACACTATAGATGCACACTTCATTGGGCCTTGTGGGGTACATGGAAAACTTGTTAAGTGTAGAGTGGGCAGACAGAAATACACTAACAATTGAATTAAAGAATTAACAGCACGGTTGCATGGGTGAAATGAGTAACGAGTGAGAGACAGAAAACATAAATTTGAGGGCTGTATCAAGGTCAGCTCCCCAGCCACCCATCAGAAATTTGTCCCTCATTACCAGACAGTTATAGGACCTTAGTCTGCAGGCTTCAGCCTCTAAAAGAGCCACCTCTCTGGCTACCTGGAGAGATATAAAACGCGCATACTCATACACACATACTCTTGTTAGTATATCAGTTGAGACTGACCCGACTTGTAGTGGCTAACAAGCTCAGTTTACACCCCTGGAGTTTTACTGCTGCCTGCCCGACTGCCACTTACATTCCTCAGTTTATGGTGGCAAGTTTGGCTTCTGCAGGGATGTCTAGTAGCATTCATAGATGCTGTAGTAATGAATGATTAGTCTAGTGACTGACTGGGAGCTGCCACAGCCATGGCCTCTTATCACCCAATATAATGAGCTTTCTTTAACAACCCAGAACACTCTGGGGGTATAACATTTGAGCAATATGAGTTCATGAGCAGTTTTTGGTTACTATATAGACAAACAATGCTTTCGTAAACAGAGACTAGTTGTATTGTGTGTGTGTGTGTGTGTATGTGTGTGTGTGTGTGTGTGCGTGCGTGTGTGTGTGTGTGTGCGTGTGTGTGTGTGTGTGTGTGTGTGTGTGTGTGTGTGTGTCGTGGTGGCGCCAGCTCAGGCTGAGCACCTCATAAACCCCTGCTGTCCAAAGGCTGCCACCTCTGGCAGAATGAAAAATTCCCCAGTGGGGTGAATTAACTGCTGGTTCTCTATGTCTACGCTCTGATTCTGAGTAAACAGCATCCTCATCAGTCATTCATACACTTCTATTTATCAGACACTAGTCTGCAGCACTTTGTCAAAAATTTTGAAATTCTTCATTCTGTATTTAGTGGTGAGTCGAACAAAGTTTCAGTGTGCATACAAATTTTGGTGAGCATTACAGTAAGTTACATACAGGTGATGTGCATTTGACCCATGAAGCAAACGCACAAAGATAATTCTACATCACGTTCTCAGGGGAATGATGAATATGTAAAGCAAAAGAGTTGGGATTTATAAGCAATGTTTTTTAAAAGCATATAATGTTAATATCTGCTGTATGCGTGATAATGATCATGTACACTCTTGTTGATATTTGCCCACCTGTTCAGGAGAAGATAGGGTACAGAAGTGTGCTACGATCATTATAGTAAGATGCTCATTTGTACACAAGTTAAAAAAAAATACAAAAGGTTCACAAAATATGAAGGGGTGCTCTGGTTAATCTAAAGGAAAGCTGTGTTTTTTGTTTGCCTGTCTGAGTCTCCTATTGGTAACTTTTAAATTTTCCACCCTGGACATCCCTTCATCTATAGTTTGCATTTCTCTTGTTGCCCATAGATCACATTGAAATGCCTCCCAAAATGAGACACTGGACAATAGAAATCCTTTAAATACACTACAGTCATAAAGTAAAAAAGGGGGCATTCTAGTTAAACAATTAATATCCTACATGCACTGTTGTACGGTGTTCACAGGGCTTTGTAATAACATAAGAACTGAGGGTTTTCTTTCATATTTGACACATTATATTTGCTTCTCTGTGAACAGTAAACCTCGGTTGGCATGAGGTGGAGCTGTCCAATCCGCTGTGGTGCTGATTACTGCTAATGTCCATTGTTAATAACCTCTCTGTATGTTCATACACAAATACTAAAGCTGAATATGTAGTTCACTTTGCAGCATGTCATGTGTTATTTGTTTTTAAATTAACATTTTGTACTGTTACTAGGCGATTTTAAAATATCTTAACACATTTTTACCAGCATCTGGCAGATATTTTAATTCTTCTTAATTGGTACACAAGCAAGAGATATTCATAAATCCCTTCCAGATTAAGCTTTTACTTTTTTAAACGAAAATATTAAGACATCAATTTAAAAAAGAAATCAGTTGCACCCATTACAATACACATTCCATTTCTAAGCCAGGTTAATATTTACGTATGGCGCTTGGGTTCCTTATGTACTGTCCTCCTCAACAGCTGCTGATGGACAAGAGAGTCGGCCTGAAGAGGTATGAGCTGAATGGGAGAAAAGTTTTGTTCTACTTTGATGAGGTGAGTGCAATCAAAATTCTTGATTGCTCTGTCTAAATTTTGTTTCCTGTATTAATGGTAGTTGTGAGTGTTTTCACAAATGTTTGCATCACTGCATACACAAAGTAAGGGGGGGCCTTTGTGTTTTAAGCAGTTTCACTATCCATGTTTACATCTGTATTCATGTATGTGTGCACTAGGAGGCTTTTGTTAGACTTTCTCTGTCAACCTCTTGCAGATTCCCAGTCAGTGTATGACGTGTGTGGCCTTCCAAGCTGTCAGGGAATACATTGTGGGCAAGACGGCGCCTGTTCCAGTCAAGATCTATGACTACTACGAACCAGGTGTGCCTCTGATGAATTTTTGAAATCACCTACTCTCTGTGATTCATGTAATATCATGTTTTCTTGGGTTATTTTTCTGGCAACTGGAAGTTTATGACCTACTAATGAGCTTCATTGTTTCATATGTGTGGATGTGTGAACACGCTTGTGTGGGCCTGTGCTTGTCATGCAGCTTTTGAGGCTACCCGGTTCTACAATGTTAGCGAGAGCAGTCCACTTGCACGGGAGCTGTGTGATGGACCTACTTGCAATGAGGTGGAGAGTTCAACAAATCAGTGGATAGGTGAGAGACATGCGCAGTGCTCTTAAAGGGCTGGAGGAACCTTACTTTCATGAGTCTAAGTAAATATTATGTTTCTGCAGGTTTTGTGCAGGCGAACCAGTGTAACAATGTGTTTGGCTGTCTGGAAGAGGAGCGGTTTGAGCGCTGCACATGCTACAGGGACTGTGGTTACGATGGCGATCCTGTTTGTGGGTCAGATGGGCAGCTCTACCAGAACCAGTGTCAGATGGAGGTCTTTGCCTGCCGAAATGGCACACAAATCAAGCAGGTTCCATTGTCCCAATGTCCAAACAGTAAGATCTCTGTCATCACACATAATTTACACTTATTTGTACAGAGATTCTGGATTTCTTTGTTTAACTTTATTTATTTATTTTATTTTATTTCTCTAATACTGCTGTTTGCACACTACACTAGCAAAGATGCAGACCAAAGACTATCCCAAATCCCAGATTTGTAGTGATTAAAATAGGTCTGGTTCCTGTTGACATTTGGTTCCACCCACCAGCTGAGTAAACATGAGTTTAGGCAGTATTAAGAATAGATCCATCATGTCTCTTCATGAAAAATGCATTTCAAGTTGTTATAAGTCCACTTATAAAAGCATAAATGTTAAAAAGTTGCGAAAACATCTCCTGCCAACTTCAGTGTCAATAGAAAATACCACAGACAAGATTAATACATAACTCACATTACTAATATGAACACAAAGGTTGGCTGAATGAATGATTTGACACAAAATTGGAATTCAGAATAGCACTACTAGCTTGAGATAGAAATTTTTGCCTACATGTCTACATTTCTCTCTATTCTGGAGCAGATAAAGTCACAAAAATGGACAAATTCAAGCTAATTTAAAGCATGTGTCGTATAATTTATTTATTCTGTCAGTTTGTAGTCTGTCTGACATTTACAGCATGCCCTAGAAAATGTTTATCCATACACTAAATGTGTGTGTTCTCAATTCTCAGTGTGTGTGTTATGGGATATTGCCTCTTGGGCTCATTGTAACTTTATACGAGTATGTAATCATCCCTTTTCCATTCCTCCTTATGTGCGTCTGTTCATGTACACATGCAGGTTTGTCTATGCACCTCTGTGTATATCATAATCTGAGCTTGGGAAACAGCTGTTCAGGTGTTGCGCTGATTACTAGATGAGTTTTTTTTTTTTTTTTTTTTTTTTTTGTGGGAAACCCCCCCCCCCGCTCTTTTTTTTCTTTTCCCCCTTTTCCCCCCGCTCTTCCCACAC
>VUQK01008268.1:24305-36324 GCA_015106715.1 Bujurquina vittata | reverse complement strand
AATTATACTAAAAATTTTTTTTTTTTTTTTTTTGGTCTGTTTTTAAAGTCAATTTTGATTTTCTTGCATTTTGCATTATCACCCACCTCTTTTGTCTGAAATCAGTGCAAATGAGCTTCAAACTGTGGCAGCAGTTTAGATTTAGGCTGCCAGCTAATCAGCCCGATGCATTAAACGAACCCGGTTCCCTGTTGCTTTTTGACAGCCCTTTAATTTCTCATTTGAATTTAAGTGGAAAATGTTTGTCTGTATATTCTGTTTATGTGGGTAAACTACAGCAAGACAGACAGCGTCTGCCTAAAGTGTGATGTAATATCAAAATGGCTGCTACATTAGTACAATCTACAGCAGCAGAGCCTTCACATTTTATTTTAAGGCCTCGCCACTGCAATTCAAAGCAAACATACCATGCACACAAACCCTTTTGTTCCTATCGCAAGGTCTCCAGGCTATGATTCACGTTGCTCCCACTGGCAAGACTTAGCCTGACATTAGACAGCCAATGACGTATCATTGCTGTTTAAAATAAACTTCTTCTCCTCAGCAAGCAAAGGCTCTTCATGCGTGTTGTCAAACCCTGAGTGTATATGTGTAGACAGAAATAGACAGCCACCCACATATCATTAGGGAGATGGAGGGAGAGGGAGAGAGAGAGACTGGCTGTGACAGTGTAGGCGAATGAAGAGGGCTGAAGAAAATATGTCGGTCACAGTTTGACAAAGCAGCCTCACATTTGAGCTCTCAGATTTAAGCGCATGAACGGTATATGTCTTAGTTTGCTTCAACCTGCATGAGTCCCTGTGCAGATAGGCGATGCTTAATTTCCACAGAGACAAAAGTAATAATTCAATTCCCCATGACTTATAACTTGAGTGTGTGGGAGGGGTGTGGGCTATTTCGCTTTAGTTGTGCTCTAATGGAATTAATGGTGCAGGAGTCCGCCCTCTTGTGGGGTGTTGGGAAAATTTATATTTTTAGTTCATTTGTTTTTTTTTCTACATAGAGTTCAGCGGTGCCTGAGATTTGTCAATTTGGGGGAAATGTTGAGCTTCCACCTTCGTATCTAACAGATCTGTTTCATGATTCACTGTGTAGGCAGTCTACCTCTCAGCTACTCTGGTTTTATTCGAATGTGCACAAAAGCATAGACTGCTCTTATCTGCCTGGGATCTGTTTTGAGTGTGTTTAGATAACAAAGGGTTACTGCAGGTTAACTCATATCGACAGCTGCTTTTATTTCCTAAGTAAAGCTCATTAATGTGTTCATCCTCTTCTCCTTGTTCCCCTGATCCTTCTACCTTCAGGAAACTGTTGAATGTGAAGATCATTGATGATGAGGAGTACGAGAAGAACAAGACATTCACAGTTGTGTTGGAAGAGCCCATACTGCTGGAGGTGGGACAGCGACACGGTGAGTGGAGGACGCTACTGTGTGCTACACGAGTGATACTGTGCTTCATTTCCTGGCTTAAAATAAATGTGTACACTCCACTATATTTTATTTAAATACTTGGCCTACTGCAGAGTATACCTCATAGCACAACTTAGTCTCATATTCCATGATCAGGCCTTATTCATGAAGACTGAAGGTCTAATTGTTGCACTCATATTTCATCAACATAATTTTTTGTGAGGTTTTACAGTTAATCAGATCTGTGATTATTGTGACAGCTTTTGCAATTGCAAATTAAAGGAACCTAACTAACGTGAAAAGTAGTATTTGTACTATAACTGTACCCATATCAATACTCACACATACTGTAGCACCTCTTTGTTAAATGTGAGCTTTGTTTTGCAGTCTTATTTATTTTTTAAAAAATTATTGATTTTTTAATACAGAAGCATTGGGATATATTGAAAATGTGACTTGTAGTCAGAAAATGTTTGGGAAAGAGTCCTGTTTATGAGACCTATTTATATTAATAACATAGAATTCTGCTTATTAATTATTTAACATAATGACAATAAACACATACGTTATGATAATGAATCCAAAATGAAAAAATATATCCCTGAAGAAAATTACTAAGTAGAAAATACAACAAATAAATAAATAAGCAAGAGAATACACATGCACATAATCCACTGACATAAATAAATGCCTGAGCACTATTTAAATCCGCTATCCCAAGTACTTTTTATGGTTTTGATTAAATTTTGAGTATCAATATGCAGGCTGACATTTGTTTTATTCATTTCAATACGTGTCTTTTCAACATCTCGGTTGGGTTTAATAATTATGATTGGCTGATCCGTCACTCAGAGTCACTCTAACAGATTGTAGCACACAGAGAGGCCTGACTTTCATTATCATTCGATCCTGTGTCTTATTGCAATTCTAGCAGCGTGTAGGAAATCCTGTATGATAGTTTATACATGTCCTCCTCTGCCCCAGGTGACACCAATGATAACAAGACAGCAGTGGGTCCAGAGGACGTGTCAAAGATGGGCTGCCCGTGTCTGGGAGAGCACACTAAGCTGGAGATCGTCATTGAGGAGTCTTATGAATTCAAGGTAACTCAAGATCAGCAACTTTTTATCTCAGAGCCACACCACCCTGATGCTTGCTTAGCTTGAAATGTCTTGCAAGCTGACATGGACAAAAACATTAACCTGCTCACTTTGCTTTGAGTTCCTATCAGTTCTTTGGGCTCTGGGAGTTACAGGAGAATACAAAAATCCCAAACATCTCAGAAATACAGCAATTTCACAATAATTGGGCTTTGACTGTGAGAAATTAATATATAATCAAGCTACGCCTGTATGATAAATTATGTAACAAATGACTCTTCCAGGAGATGTGCTCGCTCATCATTTTGTTCAGCTTGAATAGTCAGATGAGTTAAGAAAATTGTATCATTTACCATAATGCAGAATTTATAGCAGTACCTCATCAGTGTTATATTGTTAAGTTGGATATTTTACAAGACACGGTAAGTGGCCTGGTACTTAAATGGTACCTTTCTACTCAGTTTAAGCACTCAAAGCACTTTCTACTACAAGTCTCATTCTCCCAATCACACACACATTCATACCGAGCTTTTATCTATGCCGAAGCACTTTACCTAACATTCACAAACACACGCACACACACACTCCAGCGACTGCATCGGGGGTCACTCAGAGTTCAGTATCTTACCGAAGGATACTTTGAACTGGAAGAGCATGGGATCAATCCACCAACTCAGTTGCCCCAGAGAAAAAAGCTTGAAATCTATGCAGGAAAATCTTTGCAAAAAAATCCTGAAACTTCACTTACCTTCATACAACATGATATTTGCAATCTCAGAAGCTAGACAACAAATCCAGCACTAAAGTTATTTCAAGACTTTAAGTTATGTGCTAGAGGCATGGTGTCTTTCTGTCACAAGTGGGTGCTGACATTGTGTGACGGGTGCCAGTGCCATTTGGAGCATCTAAACCTAAAAATAAAAAAATAAAAAAAATAAAAATCACAGACTGTATATGAAGATGTACATAGCCATGTTACATCAAACATTTGCTTTAGACCTCACACTTCATTGGGCGTTCCAGCTGAAAAGTCCTGCCGGGATCTTGGGATTTCTGGCCTCCCACTTCAATTGCAACACAGCACAAGTCTGGGATAATTTGTAAAAAACTGATCACCCTACAGTTGTACCATGCTACTGTGACATCACGCATTGTTGAGTGAAGTCCCATCTTTGAAGCCTTGCGATGAGCATCTTCACTGTCACTGTCTTGGTGTTTTGAAGCCAGATGTGATGAGAAAGGGGTGCGTCTGACTGTGAAACCACACACTTACTAACAATTTGCCAAATGCAAGTGGCTAACCCCTAACCCTAAACCCAGATAATCCTTTCTGAGTAGTATAGTAACCTAGTATAATCGAGACTTTTTTTTTAATTTAATAATCCAAAACACGTAACTGAGCCCATGAACTGAACAGGACAGTGTTTACAGGGGTTAAATTGTCTCCCTCCCCTCACCCCAACCGGTTGCAACAGATGACTGCCCCTCCCTGAGCCTGGTTCTGAGGGAGGTTTCTTCCTGTTAAAAGGGAGTATTTCTTTCCCACTATCACCAAGTGTTTGCTCATAGGGGAGTTGTCTGATTGTTGGGTTTTCCCTGTATTATTGTGGGGTCTTTACCTTTCAATATGAAGTGTTTTGAGGCAGCTCTTGTTGTTATTTGGTGCTATATAAATAAAACTTAACTGAAGTCAGAGAGTTATTTTCCTATAGTTTCTATATGACAGGGAGCCTTTTTTGCAATAGGTATTGTGCTTGTTGGCCATTACAAAAACCCTTGTATTATGGTAGTGCTAATAAGCAGGAATCTGGGTCTGTGCAATACACCTGTACAGCTAATAAATGCATCATGGTAAGAAAGCTAGCTAGCATTAGGTCTCCACTCTATGGTCACTTCTGGTGACAAAAAAAAAGAAAAAAACATAACATGACAGGTAACCTTTCCACTCAACTCAAGCAATTAAAATAATAATCCAGAAAACAGTGAGTGACAGTTAGTGGTGACATCTGTCTTTTGTATACACAGCCTTCCTGCTTGTGAAATAAATAACCCTGCACTTACTGTGTAGTCTCTGAGCACAATCTGAGATAACCCTTATCACATAACTATGACATCATCGCCTTTATACTTGTATTGGAGCTAGACGGTTATCACAGATTTGTACTGCAACCCTCTGCACAAGTAAACTGATCCTTCAGTTTAAAATGGGTGGTGCATCCTTCTAAGACAATTTAGGAACATTTAAGCTGTAACATGATACTGCAGCGATACTTACAGCTCCAGTTTCACGAGCTGGCTCTTGTTTCTGCACTGGTTTAAAGCAGCTTTATGCTTGCACACTCCCTTTTTTCCTGGGGGATTGTGGGATTTTGTGCTCTCATCTGTTTTGGTGACTCACCATGCTTCACATTGGGAGGACAGATGCTGATAATTGTACCTTGATTCACCACAACAGCGTTTGCAGTGTCATCCAGTGCTAAGATTGTACTGTGTATGTTATACATGTTAATGCACCTTTCTTCTGCTTTCTTTGCCTCTTCTTTGCAGAGCACAGTGGACAAGTTGATTAAGAAGACAAACCTGGCTCTGGTCGTAGGGAGCAGCAGCTGGAGAGAGCAGTTTGTTAGTGCTGTCACTGTCAGTGCAGGTAAGTCGCGGCATTCTGAAATGTCTCATCTGCTCATCCCTCTGAAGGCAGGCCTGAAGAAGAGTGAGCCTGCAGGCTGGCTCTGGTCCACCAGCTGCATGCTGTGCAGTGCTTACTTTTAGAATTCTTAAATAAAATTCATAATGATCAGTTTAACATTGCCTAACAGAAAAGGGCTGAAAGAGCGTACAAAAACAAACAAACCCCCGTTTTAATTCGATTTTGATAATTCTGTGTTTATTTGGTGCATCCATTTAAATCCAGACAGTTTATAAAAAATGCATGATGTGTGGAATTCCTTATGTGGCTAATCATAAAAACTAAAAAGACCAGCTCTTCCTCAGCAGTTAATGGCTCTGAAGAATTTATGTCAATGTTGGTGGTATTGTGAATCCTTTTTATTCTGGCATTTCAACAGCCATTTGTTTGGCTTTGTGAACCTTTTAGATCTGTACTAGTCAACAAATCATTTGGTCTAAAAGCCGACTTAGACTCCAGAGATGCATCATTTGGTTAACATGCTCTTTTCTTTAATTTTCTCTCTCTGGATGGAGGCCCTCAGATTTGCACGTGAAATGTGCATATAAAACAAAAAGTACACTTCCTGCCTATATGTCTGGTACCGTATGCCTCATACACTCTATATCACCAGAACTGTAGTTTTACTAATAGATGTGCTTTGGTTGCACTATGATACATTTGTATTTAAAGGCTGTGGCACTAACTACAATGTGGGGGGTGTCACTGAATTGCCGTAATTGTGATGTAGCGCTGTATTGAAGCTTGTATTCCTGACCTCCTGTGGTGAATTTGTTGCACGTCTGTCTTATCTAAGCACAATTGGTCTAAATCCCATTTGGCTTTAACAATGATTTCTTGGCTGTAGATAACAGGAGCAGTTGCAGAACGGCCATCATAACAATATGAATGGCCACATACCACAAAACAATATCCACATTCACAGTTTCATCCAACAGAGCCAAACAGCGGCAGCATATCAAATCTACTCTCCATTCTGCAGTAGCAGAGTGTTTCCATGAACTGCCAGCGTGCTATAACTGGGCAAACACTTTACTGTAAATGTTCTGGTGGATCTGAAAAAAATCAAATCAATTTCATGACAACAGTCAAAATGAGGTTCATATTTTGCAGGCTTTCATGCATTTCTTTTCTGTCTTTGCTAGGTGACGACGATGAGGAGGAGAGCGGGGAGGAACGCTTGCCGTCCTGCTTTGATTACATTATGCACTTCCTGACAGTTTTCTGGAAGGTCCTCTTTGCTTTTGTCCCGCCAACTGAGTACTGGAATGGCTGGGCCTGCTTCTTTGTCTCCATTTCCCTCATTGGCGTTCTGACAGCTGTGACCGGGGACTTGGCCTCACATTTCGGCTGCACCGTCGGTCTCAAAGACTCGGTCACCGCTGTGGTGTTTGTGGCCCTCGGCACTTCTGTTCCAGGTGGGCATCTGTGCTTGTCGATCAGTCCTCCCAGCAGCCTTGTCCTGTGTCTCCTCTGGGCTTTTTTCCTTGTGGTAGAAGCAGCTGTTTGTGTAACCTTTTCTTCAACCTGTGCTGTCAGAGGAATTCTCTCCAACGCTCAAGTCTTGGATATTAACAAGTTGTAAACAAAGAAAAACCCTGTTTCATTTGTTATTCTCTACCTAATTATATTCCTATTTCACTATGTCCCAGACACTAACACAGAGAGGCAAAAAAGGAAATGAAAATGATTTTTTGACAGGTTTTAGCTTAATAAACCAGGATTGCCTTACCCTGTCATGCTCACCTAACAAATAACATGCCGCAATACCCCTCCTTTTTGAAACTACAGCAGCAACAACAAAACTCATCAGTAATGAATGTAAACTAGGTCTTAATATAAGACCCAAATTCTGGTGTTTTCAGTTGTTCAGTGATCCCTGAACTTGGCTTCATTAATTAGCCAGCTTAAAAACAATTATCCTCGACACTCAGCAAACAGCGTTGTGCTTTTTTACAGTTCAGACAAGTGAGCCATCACATACACAGAGTCACAGTTTTTAAGCTTCGCATATATTATTTGATACATTGTGGCGGTTCGCTGGAGTCCTGAGCTCCTTGACAACTGCAGGCCATTTACACCTCTTCTTCCTCCTCCTTCTTTTGTCTTTTTAGCTACAAGAGCCCTCCAACAGACATACTCAGTGACAGGTTTCCTAGCTTTATTTATACTGTAGCTGGATGTTTTGCAACTTTGCCCCTGTACAAATCCACGGGCACTGTACAGTGCCCGTGGATTTTAAATTTTAAAAAAATCAAGATGTGATTGAATTACAGATTTTCTGATTTAATTCAAAGGGTTTTACAGAAATCTCATATTAACTGTTTAGGAATTAAAAACAGTCGTGCATCTTTCCGAGATTGGACAAACTAACAGTTTTTGGGTGTCTCCGCATCAGTTTTGTCTTCAATAACTGACAGCATGCTCTGCTGGGTTTAAGATTAAATGACTGACTTGGCCATTAAAGAATATCCAATTTCTTTGCCTGAGATACTCTTCGGTTATTTTTGAAATATGCTTTTGGTCGTTATCCAATTGCACTGTGAAGCCCTCTCTGGCCAGTTTTGCTGCATTTGCCTGAATCTAAGCAGAGAGTACAACCCTGTACACTTCACATCCTGCTGCTTCTACCAGCAGTCCCATCATCAACTAGAAGGGCACTCATTAGAGTGCATACCTCACCCACTCCAACTTTTCTATGTGTGCTATTTCTATGCTGAAATAGATACTGCCCAGGGATGTCATACTCCATCATAATTAATTTTCTGCATGCTGGATCATTAGATCATTAGATCCAGAATCCTCCATTGATCATGAACAAATTCTGCTACATGACAGAACTTTTGGAGGATTCTCATTAGGTCAGATTCAACTATGTGAATATTGTCCCTGTTTCACAATGGTAAAGAATCCTTTTTAAAATTCCTGGATCCAGATTGTGATGCAGATCACCACCAAATGAATTCTGTAATGGTTTTTGTACCAATGCCAACAAGTCCAAGTCCAAAAATTTTCAGTGAAAATTTCTGGACTGAAAGCATAACCTCCCTCCACCTATCAGTGTGGGAAGATTTATCCATATTCACCTATTTCTCTCTCTTTTACAGACACTTTTGCGAGTAAGGTGGCTGCCATCCAGGATCAATATGCTGACGCCTCCATCGGAAATGTGACGGGCAGCAATGCGGTGAACGTGTTCCTAGGCATCGGAGTGGCGTGGACCATTGCAGCAGTTTACTGGCAAACCAAAGGCAAGGTGTTCAAGGTGAACCCGGGGTCGCTGGCCTTCTCTGTCACTCTCTTCACCATCATGGCGCTGGTGTGCGTGCTGGTGCTGCTCTACCGCCGACGGCCCAGTGTGTCTGGAGCAGAGCTCGGTGGCCCACGGACAGCCAAGCTTCTCACCTTCTTCCTCTTCCTATCTCTCTGGTTCATCTACATCCTGTTGGCCTCCTTGGAGGCATACTGCCACGTGCCTGGCTTCTGAGACAGAAGGAAAGGCACAGACACAACTTCCTCTCCTTGTTTTTACAGTTTATTGAACGTGTTTTCGCTCCGTTTTTGTCTATTTTCACAAAGGTTTATAACTATTTGTATCATTAGTTAGTATTAACAAGGCACAGTATCTGACTGACTGATTCTTTGGACTTTGGAACTTTGCTACCACCCACTACGCTGTGAAGGATAGCTTTAGCCACTGAAAACGAAGCTCTCTTGACTTTTTTTCCTTTTTTGAAATTATATTACATAACACCTTTATTTAATCATTTCTATCACCATAAATCACATTCTGTCACTTGACACATACAGACAGCTTCTGGCATCATGTCCTCTCTCTCTCTCTATGGACAAATTATTTGAGTTTTTAGGTGTTAAGAAAGCACAAGATTGAAGAAAACATCTTAAAGAATTCTCCTTTTTTAGCGTGTGTTATATAGTACAAAATTAAAGATGGTGCATGGGAAGACATTACATAGTACTTGACATTTACATAAAGTGGAAGACAGACGTGATAAGTAAAACATTTGTGCGATGACATTTATTACTCAGTCTCTACAATTATTCACTGTATATCATGTAAAAGATGAACATAGTGCGTGAGAGTGTTGTGAAAGACTAGGTGTGCTTAGTTTTGCACGTTATCGGATAACAACAATTTCTTGGTAATATATTTTAAAGTACTGTATGTAATACTTTGACATGGGTGTTGATGTGTTGATGTTCCTGTACATGTGAATCACAGCTGTATCATACTCTATTCACTGCCTGGTGCACTGTCATATTTGACATAGCCAAGTTAGAAAAAAAGAAGCCTTTTTTTTAATCAACCTGGAGCAGAATGCCCGCTTTTAAATGTACAAATTCTTTGAGCACATTTATGATTTTTGTGTGCGTGAGTATACGTGGTGAGTGTGTGTTCCTTTGCTCCCCAGCACAAATTGTCAAAAGGCATGGCATCATCTCTACATTGACTCCACAAATGGTACAGAAGAGACACAGATGGAGTCGGAATATGGATATGAAAAGCATTGCCATTTTCTTATCTGTCATGCTGACACTGTGAACATTATTCAACAATATCTCTTTTAAGAAAAGCACAGCAACGAGCAAAGGGGCTCTTTTTAAATGGAAGTGGAGTACAGTGTATTATATCACAATCACCAAATGATCATTTGACATGGAAAATGTGCTAAAAGAGAAGACATGTACAGTGTGTCCTGAGAGTGTCTCCTTGTGTTGCACAGCAGTTGATACAGAACTCTGTTTTTTATTTAACCTAGAATCTGTAGAGCCATATTTATTGTAACAGTATTATAGTAGAGGTATTTATATGATCAATTTTAGTTTTATTGATATGCACGTTTAATGTATAAAAAAGTGGAAATAAATGTTGCTGATTTATTACACCATAAGATGCGTTGTTATCTTAATTTAACTTATTAAAGGGGGATTATTATACAAGTCAAGCAAGTGGTTGAAGGATCTCACAAACTTACGATTAATAACAATAAAGGTTTCGAGGTTATTTAATAGAAAAAAGAATGTTATAATCATACATAGATTGGTGTGTAATTACAACAAACTGATGCATTCTCATAAACTTAGAATTATTTTATTAAAAATGCACAGGAGCAGGTGGCATTAGTGAAAGTGGCCATGTTGACCCACCATCTTGAATACAGTGGCTAAGATGGACTCTACTGACCATCAAATAAATTTTACACACTGTAACTTTAAGACATTACCTTTGGACAATGAGGAGAGACATTTTTAGAACCTTCTAATAAGCAGAAGTTTACAAAAGGCCCTTGCATGTGTTTCGGGTGCACTAAAAATGATGTGAAAGTGACTTTTGGTTCCGCAAATTTTTGAACCTCATTATTCTGGATAAAAGTCCCTTTGCTTAACTCCTTTCAACCATCACGTCCTACTATTTACGTGGACTTTTTTGCTCTCTGTGCTCTTTTATGCTGCTTACCTGATCTGGTCTGCAAATGCCTCTTATTGGCCAGTTGGCCAGTTTTGCATCACACACTAGATTTTTAAGAATCTGAGACAGAGCCCAGAGTTAGTGTAGGATTCAATTTCAATGTCACAATAAAGTACAATACAATGCAAGGTTACTGATTTTTTTTTCATGTGTGCTTGTTAAAAGTACAAATAAGTATGATGTAAAAATAAAAAGCATCAATAATCTTAAGCATTAGCTAGTCATACTATAAAAAAACATTAGCAAAGCCTCACAATTAAGGTTGGTTAGCAGTTAAAAACTCGGTTTACACAAATCTGGGAAGAAAGCTGGAAAACCAAGGTTCAGCTTTACAAATCTGCAGTACCTTTTTGGACTTTTTCTCTCTTTTTCTTGTGTGGAACATTTGAAAAATGCTGTGAATCTGATCCTTCTAAAAGTGAGTTTAGTGGTTAACGGCTGCCTCACAACAAGACATTCCAGATTTGAAGTTCCCATGTTTTCACCATGCTTGCCGAGATTTTCTCCAGATTTTTAAAAAAAAAATGTTCTCAAAAAGTCTCGGTTCATGGAAAAGAATTTCTATTCTAACATAAAAAATGGACTTTTTTGCCTAAAAAAATCCTATTTGCTCTTAAAAAACTCAGTTTCAGGGTCAGAGTTAAGGTCAGGGTTATGGTCAGGGTTAGATCTTCCTGCATCCTTAATAAAATAAGCAGTTAGCAAATTAGAGGGATGCATATAGATATCATATCACATTGCTGCACTATTTTCCACTTTCTTTCAAAACTGCATGAAACGAGGGACGTGTCTGACAGGTTAGGGAATTTTAAAAGTGATTTAGGTTTCATCATGTTTATAATTGCCTGATAAATAGCAGCAGGAAAAACAGAAAATAATTTCAAAGGGAGGAAAAAGGGTTGAGTAGGGAGCATAATTTTATCATTTTCCCTGCTGCAGCATATGCTGTGTCTTAATAACTGTCTTTTTTATTGCAGGCATAAAGATGTACTAATTGCAAACACATTAACTGGGAAATGAGCCCCCGCTGAGGCAAAAAGAGAATATTATCATTTCTTGTAGGCGCACACTTTTGTGACTTTGGACTGTGAGTGCTACAGCTCTGCTTTATTACTCAAAGGAATCAAGTTTTTATTGTTTGGAAAATTTCATTCTTTTGAGTTACTCTCTGGTAATCTGGTAGGTTGTGTATCAAAGGTCCAGCCTGCTTTATATGATGAAGGTTTGCAGTCTGAAACAGTTTTGAAGAGAAATGCTCGGGAGCTGATGAGACATGCAGAACATCTTGTTTTTCAGCACCCCCCCCCCCCCCCCCCCCCTCCCTCTCTCGC
>VUQK01008265.1:2425-13236 GCA_015106715.1 Bujurquina vittata | reverse complement strand
CAGAATGACAAATAAGACAAGGGGAATGAGGAGTCTTGTTAATTTAATAAAAGCCATTATTCAAAACAGAATTACGGCTGAAACAGTTAAAGCCATAATTCAAACAGTCATTTCAGGTTAACCGGGGGTGTCCTGATCCCATGTCCAGCAGTCCAGCATTTGGCCATGAGATGAGTACACACACTGTCTTCTCTCAGTGTGGATCTCTTATAGTCAAAGCTTATCAGGTACAGTTACTTCATGGACATAACAATGTGCAGTCGGAGGAAGATTCCAGTTGGAAGATTCCAGGCGTGCTGAGGTGCCAAAGATTGACCTCAAAGTCTTCGTTCACAGACAGTTAAAAACAAGACATTCCAGATGGCACCAACCTTGGTGATTATTAAAACAACTTGAGCTTATGGGGAAATAAGTATGTCAAAGTTCACATGAACATTCAAACCATTCAAATGATTAGCTTATTAATTTCGCTTCAATCCTTCAACTCCAAAGGTTAAAACTTCTAGACCGGGCAAACCCCCAGTTTTGGTAAAATTTTTATGCAAATCCATCTGTATTTTTTTTTTTAAGTAATCTCATCAACAAACAAATGGGACCCCAGTCAATGACATCACCTCCTTGGTGGAGGTAATAATGAATAAACTGAATCCCAACGTGACTTCAGACCTGCGAATGTGTGTCCTGCTGACTCGTACAAGAAAAATGGACTGGCCTGTCTGACACTGACCTCCTGTCAGTGCGTGGGTGTGTGAACGTGCCGCCATCCAGCAAATGTTTTAGTTCCCGGACTGATCCTTCACACGTATTTGGCAATTTTATAAGATTGAATATTTCCGGGAAGGACGGGCTGATCTCCAGAACATGAATGCGTGTGTGTGTGTGTGTGTAATACTGCAAGTCGTTTTGGCTTCGGCTTTATGAAACGATGTGTTTATTTTTCAGGCGCCGTCATGATTCAACACGCTGAAGGATAAAACAAAAGCTCCTTTAACCCTGTTTATTCATGAAGATATCTTTGCGAGTTCCCTCCGTGATAAGAAAATCACATTAACGCCGCCCAATCCACTGATGAGGCTTCACAAACTCAGCTGTGTTGCGTCTGCCGAAGTTCTCCCTCTGCCTCACTGAAAAAGCCAAACTCTGAGCAGCTTTTATTAGGAACAAATGTTCCTGCATTCACAGCCTTGAATAAATCATGCTGTGTTTGAAAAGCCTCGTCTGATCCGGCTTCAGTACAACTGTTGAAACAGTCAGCAGAGCCGCTCCAAGTGATTTTATTTTACATCTGAAAACAATCAATGACGAGAAATTAGAGAGCAAACACACCCATTATTGTACGTATCAGAGCCAGACTCAAGCGGAGCTGGAGATCACTGAAAAAATAACATTTACAAGCTCATTGCTGAGTATAATAAAGCTCAACGTGATTAATGACAGGATTACAAAGCTGTTCGGCCCTGAAAGTGTTTGTTTTCCTCTTTGAATGCAGTCACATTTCAAATGCATGAACTCAAATACTTTCCATATGCAGATTCTTAAGGTTTTATATTGATTCTTCAAAGTTCTCAAACCTTAAAAGTTTTCTGCATTTTAGTTAATGTCAGTGATATACATTTGACCCCTAACCTGTATCCCACAGAAACAGAAACAGATATTTGGGATGGAGAAGTTTGTATTTAACCGCATCATTGGTTGTTATTGATCTCCTCTCAGCCCCAACCAATCACAGCAGATGACCGCCCCTCCCTGAGCCTGGTTCTGCAGGTGAGAGGGAGAGTGCCTGGTGGCCGGGCATCAGCCCGTGGTGCCCAGCTGGGCGCAGCCCAAAGATACATGCGCCCGCACTCCTGTAGGCCCACCACCTGCTTATGCGCCAAATGACAGTCTAGAGTCCCCACCCTTTCTGGAGTCGCAGGGCGGGGTGCTTGAAGGTGCTCCGTCTGGTGACTCCAACGTGCTGCTGGGGGACTTTAACGCTCACGTGGGCAATGACAGTGAGATCTGGAGGGGTGTAATTGGGAGGAACAGCCTGCCTGATCTGAAGCCGAATGGTGTCTCGTTATCGGACTTCTGTTCAAACCACAGTATGTCCATAACAAACTCCATGTTCGAACATAAGGATGTCCATAAGTGCACGTGGCACCAGGACACCCAAGGCCGCAAGTTGATGATCGATTTTATAATTGTATCACCAGATCTGTGCCATCTGGACACTCAGGTGAAGAGAGGAGCTGAGCTGTCAACGGATCACCACCTGGTGGTGAGTTGGATCAGGTGGCGGGGGAAGATGCTGGACAGACCTGGCGCACCTAAACATGTGAGGGTGCGGTGGGAACGTCTGGCAGAAGCCCCAGTCCGCAAGATCTTCAACTCCCACCTCCAGCAGAACTTCGACCGAATTCTGAGGGAGGCTGAGGGCATTGAGTCCAAATGGACCATGTTCCGCACCAACCTTGCTGAGGCTGCTGCTTAGAGCTGTGGCTGCAAGGTGGTCGGTGCCTGTCGTGGTGGTAACCCCTGAACGAGATGGTGGTCACCGGAGGTGAAGGGAGCTGAAGAAGAAGTCTTACCGGGCTTGGTTGGCCTGTGGGACTTTGGGGGCAGCTGACAGGCATCGGAAGGCCAAGCAGAACGCAGCTCGGCAGTTGCCAAAGCAAAAACTCGGGTGTGGGGGGAGTTCAGTGAGGCTATGGAAAAAAAGACTTTCGTACAGCATCGGAGCAAACCGTCAAATCGTCAGGTGACTCAGGAGGGGAAAGCGGTGCTTCACTCACACGGTTTATAGTGTGGGTGGTGTGCTGCGGACTTCCAATGAGGCTATCTTTAAGACGGGAGACCGGAGGGTGTGCTCCGACTTTCAAGGGATCACACTCCTGAGCCTCCCCGGTAAGGTCTATGCCAGGGTGCTGAGGGTCCGCCCGTTAGTCAAACCTCAGATTCAGTAGATTTACTGGTTGATCTACGTTCCCACCCTCACCTTTGGTCACAAGCTTTGGGTAGTGACTGAAAGAATAAGATCTAGAATAGAAGCGGCAGAATTGAGTTCCCTTTGAAGGGTGGCTGGCCTCTCCCTTAGAGATAAGGTGACGAGTGCGGCCATCTGGGAGGGGCTCAGAGTAGAGCCGCTGCTTCTCCACATCAAAAGGAGCCAATTGAGGTGGCTCGGGCATCTGATTAGGATGCCTCCTAGCTGCCTCTTGGGTTCCGGGTATGTCCCACAGGGAGGAGGCCCCGGGGTAGACCCAGGAGACGCTGGAAACATCTCTCTTATATCTGGGAACATCTTTGGGTCCCTCCTGATGCTGGTGGAGGTGGCTGGAGAGAGGGAAGGCTGGGATTCTCTGTTTAAGCTCCTGCCCCTACGACCCGGCCCCGGATAAGCGGAAGACAATGGATGGATGGATGGAAGGATGGATATTGCTTTCTGTGGTCTCTGGTTGCTGATAGTTGCATCCAGTGTGGATGCAGATCAAGGTTCTGGTGGTAGGTTTTGGATAAATTTAAGGATTAGGGTTAAGATCCCAGGGTTGATTGCGAGATTATGGATAAAGTTCAGGAGACTGGGATTAAGGATTAACAGTCAGATGTGGCATTATTACATCATCTCAGTGTTTAACCCTTAAAAATAGAGAATAATACATGTGTATGATATGAGGTATGTGTACAGATATATTCATATAAGTAAAATTATATTTCATTATGAACAGGAAAGTTTTTAAATTGTAGAGTTTGAAAGGTGAAAAGAATGAGGGAATGAGGTTGGATAGTCTGGGGTGGGATTAGGGAAGGGGAGTAAAGGTCAAGGTGATCAGGGTTGGGCTCAGGGAGCAGAATGAGTGAGCAAAACGGACTTTTTAGTGTGAAAACATCTGAACAGAAAGCTGATTGTTCAGCATTAATATCTGAAGTTTATTGAACTTGTTTATTCAAGTTGAATAACCTTAATTTGAGGTCATTTTTGCACTAAATATTCAACTTTAGCTCGGTTCAGTCGCAGTAAATCTGGTTTCACGCTGATATGAATAAAAATAATCCAGAGGCAAAAGAGTGAAACAAAACAAGTTCACAAACCAAAACTGGGGCCAAAGCGAGCCAAACTGAGCACTTGGCTGTGAGCAGGAGGGGAAGGTGTGGTCGGGCTGCTGGACTGGCTGATAGCTCAGCTGTTGGGGGGTTTGGACGAGCCTCAGTCAGTCAGTCAGCTGAGCTCTAACACAGAGTGAGAGCACAGGTTAAATATAGAGCAGAGTCTCACTGCTGATGACCGGGAACAAACAGGCGTAAAGAGAGAGGCTGAACATCCTGCAGCGAAAAGAAGAGCTGATTTTATTTGAGCTCAAAGAAAGAGTCTGTTTATTCTCATCTCCGCTCCCCCCCCTCGCTCTCTCTGCCTCCAGCTCTAACTCGTGCTCTCTCGCCCAGCGAGCATTACAGCCAAACTTGGAGAGGACAAAGCTTCACGAGGCTCCGACTTTCTCTGCCTCCGACTTTGGCAGAGAAGAAGACGAAGTGAAGGTTGGATTTAAGAGTTCGAGGAAAGACGGCAAACACATCGATGTCGTGAGAGCTGGAGAAGAACTTATTAATAAGGACCGGAGTCATTTTGGGAGGCAACAGCTGTGACGCTGAGGAACCAGGTGAGTACGTCTGATTTATCTGCCACAAAGTTTTAAAGTTTCAGCTCTTTATGACACTTCTTCTGGAAGACTTAGCCACTGCTGGCTGAGTCTAAATGCCATCACATTTGCCAGGATCCCGATATCAGCCAGCAGCAATATAAAGACCAATATTATAACAGTAAATCAGTTATCGTCTCTTATTGAAACACTTAAACTGGTGGAAGAAAGAAAAGCAGTGTGAAGGATTGTTTGCACATTTAAAAATCCAGCTGTTATAAATACAGCAGATACTCAGATTTACACACAGATCCAAAGTAAACAAAGAGCTGGGAAATAAAAACCGTTACAAAAATCAGCAAAGACCGTCTGACTTTAAATATCAAGCAAGAGCTGAGAGAAAGAAAGATGACATAAATTTGGATTTATTTCTGAGTTTGAGAAGTTAGCAAGCTGGCTCAAAATGTTTCTTTAAAAAAAACATTAAATAATAAGCAAAAATAAAATCTAAAACAAAGACTTGTTGGAGCAGCCGAATGATCAGACAACCGAAAGCTTGTCTTCACACAGCTGCTTCCTTCACCGAATGATCAAAAATACTATAAAGTCAGAAGAGCACAACTGTTACATTAAAGACGCACAGCACCATCCGCTATGAAAATGAGGTTTCCGAGGGAGGAGGTCTGGGTGGATGGACGGGTCAACAAAACGTACGCGGCGTCCCGGAGACTCGGACGGAGCTGTTTATGGAAGTCTGAGCCGCTTGGATCCGCGATGGAGCGAAAAACACGATGATGTGTGTTCAGTTTACAAATGACAACGTCGGTCAGTAAATCCCACTTGTGATTTTTTTGACCTCACGTTCAAAAATATGAAGCGGGCTTATTTTAAGGTTTACGGCAGTTCGGGGTCTGGGTCCCAGCTTACCCGAGGTTTAAAGGACTCCCAAGCTCAGTTATTTCAGTTCATGATTTATATGCTGGAATAACAGTTTGCTTTATCAGTGCCAAACTTATCAGTAACTGACAGGAGAGCGGAAACTCAACTTTTTCTAACAGATTTATGAGCACAGCCCCCGAATCACAAATGTGTCTGCACAGTCTGTACAACAAACATCCTTAAACCGGGAAATGGAAAATAAGGCAGATGATGCGGTGGATGTCTGTGAGAAGCTGGCAAAAATAGAAACCGAGCAGAGTTACAAAACAGAGACACACAGCGACTTAAGTAGCACAAATAACAATCTTTTCCCCTGGGGGGGATTTGTGCAGCATACCACACCCCGTACCCTCTAACCCTGGACTCAGATGGGACGTCTGGTCCAAAGGAGAGGGGACGGATGTGTGCACAGTAAAAGAGATCGGCAGCATCAACAAGCGGGACAAAACTCACGTGGGACCTGCAGCCCACGATTCAGGTGTACGACGGAGCAAACACAGGAAAGGCAGCTCAGAAACATCTGGATGACCCGTGATAACCGACCACAGAGCAGAATAGGGAGTAGAGCTCACATGGTGGGTGTTTAAAAAACACCGACCGCGTCCTCTCTGCAGCGAGGCTGAAGCCATAGACTGTATATAAAAGATTACGCCCTTCTCGTTCTCCGCCATCATGTTTCAAACCAGGGCGCAGAATTAGTAAGACAGGCCCTGATCCTGACTCTTCACTCATGATGTGAAGAGGCGGACGTCAACCCAAACCGCCATCTTCTTCTACACCCGATCACGGAGCAAAGAAGTAAAGGGGGTGTGCTTGGTCTTGGCTGACAAACCTGCAGGTTAATGCCTCTGCCATAACAGCGAGGCACCGATGCCCAAAGCACAGCTGGCTCATACTGGGTGCAGCTGAAGTCCTGCTACACGATGTGGAGGACGGGCACGTGAAGGTCGCTCGGTCGTCTGGGGGCCAAAAGAAGTTCACGCTTGATTTGGGACGCAATGGCTGCTTCCTCTCACTTCCAGCTCCTGTCGTTCTCGGACTGTGCCGCAGCAGCTTGGCGTGATTCACAGTCCAAAACAACAACAACATGTTGCACACTGACTGCTTCATGTGAACCATTCGAATTCAAGCGGGCTTCAGTTTAACTGCGCAGCTGCTGTGTTCAGAGCAGAAATGATCCGCCTCTAAAATCAGGTTGAAATGGGCCAAAACAAGTGCAGACGTGAAGCGTGATCAGTTAAACAGTTTCAGGCTCGGTTTCGATGTGCAGCGCCGGTGCTGGTGATGTGTTGCTGGAATGAACTGGTGCCGAGTCATGAAAGGAGCGTCTGTGAGAATCTCGCTCGGTGAATCAGTGAGTTATGACTCCCCCCATTCACAGCCCAGTAAACGCTGGTTTCAGGAAGCAGTCCATTAGCAGGCATTAATTTAATAGATGCTTTACCAGAGTGCTTAAGCGCTGCTCTGCTGAGGGACGAGCTGCAGAATATGGGGGCGTGGAGGAGATGCTGCAGGTTTCATCCATCACACATGCAGCACACACACACATAGCACAACATGTGGAGGAGGAAGCAGCTAGAAAGCGCCCGGGGATACAGATTTGTTGTTCAGCTGCACAAAGTGTATAAAAGATAGCATCACACACTGATTTTTGCGCTTGTGATTTTGAACCAAGCTGCCACCCCCCCCCCTCCAAATTTTTGCGTCAGGCTGTTTATTTCTACTGCACAGTTGGACAGACTAACGTTCGGCGCCTCAAGTGGACATTAGAGGAACTGCGCTTTCTCTCTTCTTCACGGTGTAAAGGTTAAAGTCCAGGAGGAGAGACAAACCAGTGTCAAGCCTGGATAACTGGGAGGAAAGAAAAGCAACCCTCCGGTGTACAATCTGCCAAATCAAACACGTGGTTCCATCTCCTGTGGGGGACCCCTTGGAAACTAAGGGAGGGCCCAAAAGTGCTCAGTCAGCTTTCTCCATGTGCATGTTAGGTTAACCGGTGACACTAACTTTGCCCTGCAGACAGACCTGTCCTGGGTGCACCCTGCCTCTCTGGGACAGACTCCAGGCCCCCAGCGGCCCTAAGCTGAATAAGCAGCTCACCTGGAACAGGTGAACGTTATTGCTTCTGTAACACTACCTGAGGAATAGCAGTGATTAGCACAGTGTGGTTCTGTGTGGTTCTCCCTGTTCTTGTGCATAAAATAGATAAAGTACCACGTGTAACAATAAAAAAAAAAAGATTCTTGATCTCGAGGGTTTCTGTGTTAAATAAAGGTTTTAACCAAAGACGAACAGGTGCTGAGATCGTACTCAGCGTTTGGATAATCAGAAGAAAAAACCCTCATAAATGAGCAGCAGAAACCGCCTGAAATTCTTTTGATTCTATTATCAGACGAAGGCACTTTTGCAGAAAGTGACGGCTGCAGCCGAGCCTGCCTGAGCTCTGCTTTCCCTCCTCGCTGTCACCCACTGATACAGGACATTTAAATCTCATCGGAAATCCTGCAGCACACCTGGACTCACCTCAGGACACAAACCCACACACGTGTCCTCTGCATTCATTTCACAGTTCACATTTCACAGTTTTGTACCCAGCATGCTCTGAGCCTGCCCGGACCTCCTGGGACCATCCTCTGCATTTATATACACATATTTTTTTAATGGTTTCATTGTAACTCATTTAAAACTCACTGAAAAGTTGTGTTTTTTCTGGGTGAGCACACGGACAGAAAACAAATCTGTTATTTCATTGGCGAATGTGGAAACTGTTTTCTTGGCCCGTCCATCAGCGCAGCGTCCCGAGCTCCAAACGCATCAAAAATCATCGGCAACACGAAACCCCTGATTAGGTCTTGGCGACGATCCAGATGTTTGATTTGCACCAGTTGCTGTAAATCCTGAGGGGACACTGAATGGGTCAACATGTGTCTCCTCTAAACTGTTATGATGAAAGAGCCGATGTGTTTGGGTGTAACGGATTGTGAACGCAGCGCTGATGATAGCCAGGATCCCAACAAACCTCCAAACCATGTAAATCATTAAAGGACAAATATCTCATCTTCATGCATTTTTCCACACTCAGCACTTTGTTTTATGGGGTTATGCAATCATCATCTTTTTCTTTTGTGTTTCTTTTTTTACGTCCTAATAACTTTTTTACGGCCGGGTAATTATCAAACGTCACTGTTTGGGCCACACGTCACTCATGTGTGAAGCTGAGTCCTTTCCATAAACAAAGAAGCTGATGTGATGCTTCTGGAAGAAAATTCCAAAAAGGACCACAAGCAGACGTGGAAGGACTCAGTGAAGATGGGCTGTGAGATCTTTGTATGAATTTATGTTTCTAATCGGTCCAAATTCATCACCTGCATTCACAAATGTCAGAAGATTACAAATATTATCCAGCAGTCTCACAGATCTTCTCCAGAACTGGTCAAACGGTTGGTTGCGGACATCTCCTTGATATTTAAAGAGCTGAAAAGGACAAATTTTTGCCACTTCTGTCGTGTGTGTGGCGCTTCTTATTAATGCCTGGTGGTAAGTGTAGGCATCAATCAGTTCCTAAGCATTATTAGACCTCATAATTCTATGATATAGACCTTTAATAAATGGGAAACTGGTAGCCATAATCCTTATTGTCTGAGCCCTGTTCCATAGGGCAGGAATACCGGATAAAACTTGGTGGTTTTCCAAGTTTGACTCAGCAAAGTGAACCAGATAATGAAAAAAATTGCTTCTAGAAATAGTTCCAATGTTTCCAGCACATTTATAGCTCGACATCAGAGGTGAAAATCACTCTGCAGATTCAAAGTAAATATGATTAAATCCAAAAGATCAATCCCTCGTTTAGTGTGCGGCTGCTTTCAAAGAACCTTGTGCTGGCAGAGAAGCCTTCAAAGCTTTGACTTGAAACAATAAAGCCAAACTCAGTAGAAACTAAACAGCCATTTATTCAAATGTTGCAGATTTTGACTGCGCCGGCCTTCGAATCCTCAGCTCCGGCTTGCAACAGTGTAACCGTAGCTTCCACTGGCAGCCCAAGGCCGACTGATAAGACAGGAAGCATGAGATCACTGAGCTAATTCAGCTCGCTGATGTGTGTGTGGGACCAGCGGCCGCCGTCATGTTTGGTTTCACAACAGCAACTGCTGTTCCCATGACAGCATAGCATTTGTTTGGGTGCGCTTTCCTGTACCGAGGAGGAGGAGGAGGCATGTGACACAGCTGATAGCATCGAGGTGGATCACGCCGGGAAAGAGGCGCCGATGATGTTTGAACTCTCAGAAATACGATTAAGAGAAGAAAAACAAACTGAATTTGTCATCAGTTTGTCTGAAATTCTCTCCTTTTACACCTTCACATTTTCGGAATTGGGCGCCTGCATCCGGTTGTTCACCCCATTCACTTCTCACATTGATCACGCCAATAGATCCAGTGGCACGAAAACCCTAAAATAATCAGTTTATCTCTTTATGTTCCTCTTTTTTGCTCCCTTCCACTCAGCCCCCAACCAGCTGCAACAGATGGGCGCCTCCCCGATTGTGTTTCTATTGTTGGTCACTTCCTGTTAAAACGGAGTTCTTCCTCCCCATCATTGCTGCTCACGGGGGAGCTAATCACCGGGCATTTTTCTTTCCTGTTGCAGGGTCCTTACCTTGAAATATAAAGCACCCTGAGGCAGCTTTTGCTGTTATTCCTGTCCAGGGTGCACCCTGCCTCTCGCCCTATGTCAACTGGGATAGGCTCCAGCCCCCCCCCCCGCGACCCTGAAAAGGATAAAGCGGAAGCGAATGGATGGATGGACGGATGGATGGCACTATGAAAATAAAACTGAATTGAACTGCAAAAGCCACTGCACTGGCTAATTTCCTTCGGTGCACGTGCTCTGACTGACACACAGCGGGCACATTAAGCAGGTGATCAGTCTGCACAGCGAACGGTCCAAACGAGCTTTCAGGGAGCAAAGTTCAGAGGTCAAACACAAAGAAACAAACTGTGTTACACAGAGGGAGGTGTAAAGTATTACTCTCCCTGTTTAACTCGTGGAGGACTCTGGACTGCAGCCAGTTTCGCTCCAATGAGAACGAGAGTAAGTGGAGTGGATAAGCTGCTGTCGATCTGCTCTGCAACACAAAAGATGGACGCAGCTTCTGGATCGGAAACTAATGTAGAAACGTCTCAAACCTTCATTGTTTCTAACGGCCAGCAGGAGGTGACCCCCCCCCCCCCCCCCCCCCCCCCTGGCGGGTGGGCGGC
>VUQK01008256.1:43610-58779 GCA_015106715.1 Bujurquina vittata | reverse complement strand
ACAAAACTGAGAAAGAGGTTGATGGAAAAGAGGAACAGAAACCACACCTTGATGAGGGAGGACGCAACAGAGAACAGAGGGAAAGGCAGACAAGAAATACACTAGGAATAACGAGGGCAAACAGGAAACAGCTGGGGAGAAGAGGTGGACCAAATCATACTAATAGCACACAGGAAGCAAAACTAGACACAACACACAGGGAACACAGGATTGTCAAAATAAAACAGGAAACACCTAACAGGGAGCACGCAGACTAAACACACACACACACAGGAAAAACGGGGGCCAAGGCACAGGAACAACGGGACAACAACTACAACACCAGAACTAAGATGAAATAAGAACCAAACCAGGAAAATAACAAAACCCAGAGAAAACAGAACTAAACAAAAGGAAAATCGCAATCAAAGAGTAAACAAAGCATAACCAAAACACTAAACACTGGGCTATAAGCCCAGGATCATGACAATTACAATTAGACATACTCGTAGATATTTTAGTATCATGACTCCATCGCAGAAAGCTAGCAATTTCTCCCAAAGCAAAAAGAACAGGAAACATCAAATTCAAGCTATGCAAATGTGGTTTTTGCAAATGCAAATGTGGTTTGAAATTATATTACTTACTTTATTTTTAATACTACTTGAAGAAAAGTTAAACAGTCAAAGTCCCAACTTTGAATGAGGCTACTAGCCCCTATGCTAAAATATGACCATACCAGCAACTAGGAAAAAAACAACAAAAAACAATACTTTTGTTAGAGTGCAAAAATAAGTGAGATGGTTTAAAGGAAGTTCGTGGATTGAGTAAATAAAAGGAGAACATTTGTCTTGTATTTTATTCCATTTCCTTGAATTTAAAACAGTTTCATTCAGACTGGTTCAATTCTCTCATCTGTTTTGTCTCTTATTTATTGATCACTGTTTTTGTTGGTTTTCAAATGGGAGTTTGTGGTATTGTTTAACTTTACTGTGCATTTGCGTGTCAGATGTGCCTAACTGCATTCTTCTTCCCCTCCATGTCTTCTTCCTCTCACAGGGGTGCATAGTCAGACATAGTGATGCAAACCATAGTTATCACAGTGATGAGTGCAAAGAAGCGAGGGCCTTAATTGGACTTTTATGTCAGTGTCATCCCGTCATTTCAGTTCATCCTTATTTGTCAATTTGCCCTTGAATCTAGTAAACTAGATGCTGTTTTTTTGGTTAAGTTTTTTTGCTACAATTTTCCCTGATAACATGCATCTGCAATCTGGCAAAATGCTCTTTTCTTTTCAGATTCCCTTCTGCTTTGTAAAGCCTGTCACATTTTAAGGAGGGAAAATTAGGATCCTGTCTTAAATCTGTTGATTTTTTTCCCTAATTGACAGTAAGTATTCTAATTAACATGTAAAGTTATAATATTTTGTGTAATATTTGATGTGTATTACTTGTGTTCACTGTAGCATGTTGCGGTTGTTTAGAACATCAACTTAATTGCAACAAATATTATATAAATATTTTCTATATCTGCACTACTGAGCATGTGCAGTTGTTTTTTGAATGAAAATATCCATGTGACAACTTCAAAACTAGCATGGAAGCATCAAAAGCTGCAGTTCCTTGAATGCCCACTTAAGACTGGTGTCACTCCTGTCCATGCCACCAGCTGCACACTGCGACGCACACCCTTCTCCTGGATCACCTGAGCTGCCCCATTGGGATCCCCCATGACGGTGTCCTGGCAGGTCACATGACCTGGTGTCTAGCAAAACGGACGCAGAGTACATGAATCCCAATATTTAATTGAAATGAAGCATTATGAAGATATGGCATGCAGTGATACAATGTGACTTCTGCCAGGTGGACTTCGAGCTGTTATGAGCATGAGTATGTCATATTAGTTGCATTAGTTAAATTTATTTGTTTTCTAGTTTTACATTTCGTCTTCAGCTACTTGATGACAACTTTTCATTGGAATGCTTGAGCTAAATATTCTAACTAACCCTTATTTAGAAAGCATGTTTTGTTTAAAAGCAGGTCTCTCGATTTGTTCCCAAAGGTCAAAATGACCCAGTGAACTCCGAGATTAGTCTCTAAAATGTGTTTAAATGATGTCTGTGTGATCTGATCTTAGGAATATGCATATCAGTCTTATCTGAGAGTAATGCCACAAAAACACATTTTTTCATGACAAAATGAATAATTTGTGCCCTGATTTTTTTTCCCTTGAAGATATAGTATTTTAAGTTAATACAGTTGCTGGGTTGAGGTTGCTGGGGTTAACTATGTTAACTATGTCCCATTGGGTGATTGCACTGTTGATTGCTGACCATCCCAAATTAAAATTAAAAGTAATCATGAAAAATACTTTACAGCCCAAATACCTGATGAGCTTACAGTTATAATTATATGACTGATTATGATGTACCTGAGCCAGCTCATAAAAAAAAAAGAATACTGTATTTGGGCACCTACTGATCCAGAGTAGGATTGGATTTTACATTATAGTTTAGTTTTATTTTGTTGTAACTTTTTGTAATTCAGTTAGTTTTAATTTGTTTTTAGAGGGGTTTTGATCATTTTTATTTCTTTTTTAAAGCTTAGTTTTAGTATTAATTTTAGCTTTTTGTATATCATTGGTCAGGTGCAAGGTCCAAGGTGCAAGAGTAACTATTGTGCAGTAAGACCTCAAAAAATTATACCGTTCAGAAATGTATTCAACAACCAACTGTTCACTAGATAGCAGCTTTATGTGCTAGATATGTGTAATATTAAGGACACACATGAACATCATGAGGCATCAACAGGGAGCAATATAGAGGAAAATCCAATAAACCTAAACTCCTAATAAACTCTTATCTCAAAAAGATGTATCTCAAAGATTGAAAAATATTTACTGTATAAAACTATATATCTCAAAAATAATTTAAGAATGAATTGAACTACCCAGCATGAGATGAAGGTACAGCTTCAGTGCATTAGATTAATATCACCTTGCATGTGGTGTATAACATCAGAACACAGCAAACCATTACAATCAAGAACTGAACTCTGTGCATTTGAAGGAATCAAAACTCAAATGCAGCTTTTTAAGCTGGTGTGTGTTTCTATTTTTTGTTTTACACAGTGGTGTGGACATCCCAGTCTCAATAAACACATTTATCTGTACATCCTCTCGCTTGTGGTGTTCCTGTGTATTAACTAGCCAGCAGTTGTTTTTTCACTGAAAATGGTCCATTTTGATTTTCACCTTGCTGCTGGTTCTTTCATGTAGTTGGAGGAGCTACTCAGAGATGCTAGCTTGGTTAGATAGTCAGTATTAGGCCTGAATTTGTCTTCTGCACTGGGTCTTTGCAGGGCCACGTACGCAAGTGGCCGACACTGTATTGTGTCTGTTAATTACCATGTGGTCATATCCCAGTGTTTTACCTGCGGTGCCGGCCGACAGAAACAGACTTATTTATTTTATTTTTATTTTTTGCTTTCTTTATTTCTTCACGTTCATTCCGATAGTTTCACAATCTTCCTCCAGGAATTTGTGAATCCTCATGTTGAAGCAATAATTATTATTCCTCATTGTTATGCTTGCACTGATAAATTTAAAAACTGCAGCGAAAGGTAGCCAGAAATGCACAGGAGGACTTGGCAGTGCTGAACAGGCAATCACAGTGGTTGGAGTTTGTGATGACCTGATGTGAAGTTACATTTCTCGGGTTATGTCGTAAGTTACATAATATGGTTAAGAGGAGTTTCCATTGGTGCCCTGTGTGCTCTGTGTGCTAACCATAGTCAATGTGATTTAGAAGGAAATTTCTACCGTCAGCAGTAATGACACCCAGTTGCAGTCTTACAAGCATCTCATACACACAGAATCAATCTCGTGCTGAATTTAACACTTTCACGCATAGTGGTCTCCACAGTGGACAGTTGTTCAAAGCTGTTCCCTTGTATATGCCTGTGTTTTGTTGTTATAGTTGAATATCAGTCAACACACTGGATGCTTGAGCATCATCCCATAAACTGCTTCCGATTGGCCAGACATGGGGAGTTGTTTTTTGTTTGTTTGTTTTTTTTATTTGTTATTTGAATGTAATTAACAGAATCAGTTTTAGTCCATATTAGCAGTAGTGACTCCATGAAAAACAGGTTCACAGGTTTTTTTTCTTGCCTAAAGAGAAATAAAAAAATTCTGAAAAAATAAATCTTGACTGAGGTTCTCATAATTCATGCATGAAAGGGCTCCAATCCTTCTTCCCTATGATTCGATTCGATTCGATTCAATTCAATTCAATTCAATTCAATTCAATTCAATTCAATTCAATTCAATTGTGTTTATATAGCACTAAATCACAACAAACAGTTGCCTCAAGGTGCTTTATATTGTAATATGATTAATTACACAGAAAACCCAACAATTAAAACGACCCCCTATGAGCAATTATTTGTCAACAGTGGGGAAGAAAAACTCCCTTTTAACAGGAAGAACCCCCGCCCAGTCGATCCCTAAGTATAAGCTTTATCATAGAGGAAGGTTTTAAACCTAATCTTAAAAATAGAGAAGGTGACTGTCTCCCGAATCCAAACTGGGAGCTGTTTCCACACAAGCGGGGCCTGAAAGCTGAAGGCCCATTCTACTCTTAATATCCTGGGAACCACAAGTAATCCTGCAGTCTGAGAGTGAAGTGTTCCATTGGGGTGAAATTGTACAACGAGGTCTTTAAGATAAGATGCGGCCTGATTATTCAAGACCTTTTGAAGAGAAGGCCTATACTGAAATAATTTTATCTGAACTTCCTCATTTAAGGATGGTTTGTTTTCCTGAACGAGCATACAGGAAGTATGAATTTGGTGTTCAGGAATTAGATAGAACCTCGGCCTTTGGCCCAGCCACCAAATGGTCTTTATCACCGCTGTCATTGGCCTCCAGCGGAGTTTTTTTTTCTGAGGGGTTCAGTCACCTGTACCAACATCAGCCTCCTGCTACCTGAGCTTCTCTGCCCCTGGCCTCCCAGTCAGCACCCTGAGATATTTCATGCCCGCCACTGGCCTCCAGAGTTTAGTCCTCACAGCCGGCCTTTGAGGTTTTAGCTATATAATTATTTAGTTATTCTACAAGATTCTGTAAAGCCTTGTAAAGCCCTGTAAAGCCTTGCCCTGTTCTTGTACTTTGTGAATGAGCCCAGCAATAAAGCTGCCTTTTGAGTTTATGCAAGTCTCCTAAGTCTGATTTTGGGTCTACATCCTGTCTGCCACACTGCTGTACGTTGACACTTTTCAACCTTTTATGAAATTCTGTGTGAGGTTTTCAATGTTAGCAGCATAAATTTCCCTGTGGTAAAAAAAAGGTTTGACTATGTTCTTTGTATTAAGCCAGTTTAATATTCATAATCAACAGTTCCACAAGTTTATAAAACAATGCGAAAAACATTTTTTTTTAAGGAAACATGACAATACATAACTTAAGTAATGGATAGTTTCAACTGTAAGAAATATTTTGAATTTATTAATTTTTTTATACATACACTATTTTTCACAAAGCCCTTTTCAAAGACAGTCGAGGAAACCCTACTAAAAGAAGAGTAGTGGGTGATTATGAGTAGGTCACTTTCAGATAAGGTAACAAATTTATTTCTCCTCTACACCATAATCTCAAATTAAAAGAGAGGGATGGGCCACTGTATAAAAGTGTGCAGTTTTAATTCTTACTAGGAAACCTCATTTCACCCTTTTTGACCTTTGGGTTTGCAATTATTTTTGTAGTCATACCCAACATGGACACACCTAGACTTGTACATGAAATGACCTCAGAACCTCAAGGAGAATGCCTTTCCATATGGCTCCCTAATGATACTGCTTTCTCTATAGCCATAAAAGTTGTAATCATCTTTAATGTATTCTTGAAGGGTAAATTATTTCATTGCTAATCATTTCGAGGATATGAAGAAGCAATTGTGTCCTTCCTGCAGGTGAGATTATGTTTGCATCATTTTTTCAACCTGACACACTTTCCCATTACAGTAGAGTCTGACACTATATAAATCAAAGTCACTTGGGAAAACAGTAATGTCAAAGTGCCTGTAGACTTCAGTCACAGGACAAAGACAGCAGCAGGTGCAGTTGGGAACTGCAAATTAGGGTTTTCTTTCCAATAAATGCTTCTGGATCAATATGCTCCATGTCACCTTATGAATAGTTTTCACATTTTGCTACTCAAACTCGCACATCTCATCCTCAAGTTGACAGCAGCTAATCTCAAAGCTTTGTTTTTCAGCATGATCCACTGCCTATTTGATGCGGGTGTGTATCGAATCTATCAACCTTTAAAAGTTAACAAGTTGTCTGGGGAAATGCCATTTGTACCAGTTCAATAGAAAATGTCAGACTCTGATAAAATGGTGAAGACTTATACACATGTCAGCTGTGCTTGAGGATCAGCACAGAAGTAAGAGTGAATTGGAAAGCTTTGTGCCTTTGTGGCAGAGATAGTTCTCTCCAACATTTTCTAGGCTTTCAGTATCAAAAATGGAGAGAGAAAAATATTTTGAAATACAAACGTGCATCTCAGGTTATCGTAATGATAATTTATTGCCTGTTTTTACCAAGAGTTGCCACAGTGATACTATCTGTGCTAATGAGAAATATTTTGTTGTAATCATAGTATTTTCTTTTTGATTGGTCTCATCATTCAGCAACTCTGGTCCCCAGATCCTATTCATCCTATATAAAGGAAGTATGCAGCAAAATGAGCAGCAGAGCTTACCTGTGAACAAAGGGATGGATGGTAACACACACAACTATGCATGTTACTGTAAGTTTAAATATTTATTATGAAGTGCTGACCATGTTTTGTTAAGTACTTTCAGGATGAAGGAAAATAAGAAAAACTGATCCATTGGATGTCTCCTGAATGTGAAAATGCTTTTTGCTTTTGTAGTTATGGGCATCACAATTGCTGTTCTTTGTGTTGTAGCATATTATGTGCATACTGTTAGTACAACTAGTACAGTAGTGCTACTGTAACATAATTATAAAAATGTAAAATATAATGACAAATAGTGTCAAGTGACCTGAGATAAGTGCTGTTGTGAATTGGTGCAATATAAGTAAAATGAATTGATACTGAAATACCCCCCCCCACACACACACACATAAAATCTGAGCTGATCACCCCAAAATTGAGGTTATTATTGTTTATTTATTTGTGTATTCAACACAGGACCAGGTTGTGTTATTTAAGAATTCACAAGTTTGATTTACAATATGAATTTGATGATACAATAGATGTCTAAACAAATGAGGTCATTGTTTTCTGTCCTGTTTGATGCACCGTTGGGACACAGAGAGACATCACTATGATAATGAGCACCTGTTGTAGAAGAATGAGCAAAACAAGCAAAATTGTGTGATCATTTATATAGCCATGGGAGTATGATAATCTCTTTTGGTTTTAAGTTGGAAAACAGCTGTAATTTTTTTTCAGTGGGTTCATAATGTATGCAAGCAATATGAATTTAAAAACAACCGTTCTGAGGGGTGGAGTAGGGGTATGGGGGTACTGCAATTGAAGGAGCTAACAACCAGTTGAGCATTCTGCATCATGATTAGATAAAACACTGCTGAGATTTCCCTCACTTTACATTAGTGTTTTTATTGACAGCTCAGTAATTGACTGGTCTGTAGTGAATGGCATGTGTTAATGTCAAAATTATTTTCTCTCTGCTAAACAAATGTCAAGCCTATTGCATTATATGAGTCATAAGCAAGTCATTTGTAGCAAATAATATATGTAGTATAAAATCAGATTTCAGATTTTAATACATCTTGCACATCATCCCTGTTATCTTAAAAGGATTGCATGTATTCATTTATGGTGTGCCTAAATATAGAAAAAAGTTGGGCAATCTCTTGGAAGAAACACATGCTCTCCAGCTAACCTCCTGTTTTATTTCTTCACATTCCTCATTTTCCCTCTTGACCTTGATCCATTGACTCTGCAGGTCATCCAGCCCACAGGTCACCATGACAGTCTCCCAGATGAGTAGATTTGTTACCATTCTGTGGTTGGATCATTGCTGTCCAATGGGATCTAGTTTGGAAGTTGATATGCAACTGGGAGTATTGAGGATCACTGGCTCCATGCCATGTCCCTGACTGCCCTTTTCTCCTCACACATTAGACTTTTGTTTTTTTTCTCTCTTCTCTAATAAAGTTTATTTCACTTTATTGCCCCTCCAGAGATTGTGTTCACTACATAAATACGTAAATTAAATTTAAAAAAATGCATGCATCAATAACTAAGCTCAATTTTTCCTCTGCATTAAAATCGCCTTAACAGAAATCCACACTATTATGAACAGAATTTCAGTACTTTCTTGAACCTGCGATTAAACATTAGAGATAAGTTCTATAACTTCAGGAAATATTTGAAAACTGAAATAGTTACAAAAGCAAAATTCTTTAGCCTATAATACACCCCTGAACCAAAAATGACTAATACAAATGAAGAATGTCAGTCTCTATCCTCTGCAGAGACATACAGTATTCATTTACATAAGTTCATAAGAAGCTTATTCTGTGGGCTCTGAAGACTTCATTCAGAACATTAATTATGTCCCTGTTGTGCACTTTTCACTGAGATATACCTATCTTGATTTTTTTTTTTGCTTGTTTCTTAGATAAGGCTACATCATACCTTTACAAGACATTCATAGGATTTTATTCTGTGGGGTAAACTTGCTTATGGTATGGCAAATAGTCGATAAAAATCGCTGTTAGTTTCTCCATCTTCCTCTGATAGTCAGCTGAAAAAACGACAAGATTTTACCCTGCATGTCACCGTATGACAGAGCTTTAGAAATATCATAAGGCTCACTGATGTTCATCTCGCATGACTTACTTAAGATCCTTGTTCTAATGCCAATAATTCAGTTAAGCACAATCACTTTATCATACATGTGGACCACAAAAATACGTATTTAGCACGTGTGTCATGTTGTCATACATTGTGTTTTTTTGAAGTGCCAACGTAGTGCCTGCAATATCTTCTGCATGAAGGAATGGGTGCTCTACTAAGTCTCATTAATCACTAATAGCATGGCTTAATTGTGTAACCATATTTGGTCACTAAGATGAATGTGTAAATGACAAATTTCTTGTCTCTTAAATTTTTTATGAGAACATTATATCTAGTGTTTAACTGCAAAGTACCATTTGATTGAATTTATCATAAAGAACTATATTTGAATCAGAGGAAGAAAGCGGTGCCTTGGAAAATAAATTATATTTAATTGACAAATTACATTGCCTCAATTAGTCTGCCAGTGAATTTGTCTTTATAATGTGTGAATTTCTACATATAAATGTTCTTTCTTCTTCTATTTCCATCCCTATTTTAGCACTCTCTTAGAATATGAACATTTCAATATTCATGTGTTAATAGGAGACATTACAATTCAAATGAATCTTAACAAGTCAAAATAACTCAGATCAAATTAGTTCAGACATTGTGCTGTCAAAGAACTTGAGTCTGAATGCTTTATATTTTACTGGCTCATTTGATATCTCCTAGTTGCTGTTTTTGTTTTAATCAAAATAAAATTTCATCGATGTTTTCTAACTATGTTTTAACACCTGTGTGTCAGAATTTATTAATATTTTAGAAATCTGTTGTAAATATGTTCTATAAATATGTAATACTTATTTCATATAATTATTAAACTGAGAACCAGCCCACCAGTATTTCTTCAGCTGTATTATGCATGGAGCTCAAAATAACTGGTGTGTGTCATGTGGTCAAATGAGACTTATATAAACTTACCAGATGAAAAACTCTTCCATAACCACAAACTACTTTGACACATTATGCTGTAACCTGATGTGCACCTCCCTGGAATTGTAATTACACATCAATGTAATTTGAACTACTGTGATTGGCCTGTTCAGTGCTGTAGATTCTTTATATGCATTTCTGGGTACAGTTTTTGAATTGATCAGTGAGAAAATAATAATCACTGCCTCATGTTACATCTGCAAATGTTTGCATGGTATGCTAATTTGTCTGTGCAGGTGGCCTGTATGTGGTTGGTGTGGTTCATGTTCATGTTGCGCTCCAAACCCATAGACAGGGTGTAACATGAATTGGGGGCTTGTCTGGGATTTGAACCCGGGACCTCTCACAACCCAAGCGAGACTCATACTCATAAATGTGTGCTGCCACAAGGTTTTCGGAAACAATTCCCCTGTGAACTTTAAAAGCCCTTACTAAATTATCTTCCATGTTTGGAATACCAGATATTTTACAAATGGACCAAGGCACAAACTTCATGTCCAAAATGTTTGCATGGGTTATGGAGGTGCTTAAAATCAAGAATCTTGAAGAAGACCAACAAGACGTAGATCATCCTATCTGCTTTTAACACCAATTAAATTAAAGTACCATCTAGAAAGTGCTTGCTGTAATACTGGCTTTACAGTATTTTGAAGTGTATGTCGGATCTAGTGCAGAGCCAGTTCAAATTTTCTCAGATCATAGTCTGTTTATTTAATGTGTTCCAGCAATAAAGCTGAGTTTTTGAGTTCACTTCTTGTCTCTGGATTCTACATATTGGGATCCAATCCTGCCTGGCACACAGCAAAATATGATAAAGATACCTTAAAGACAGCGCTGTAAAGTGTCAAACAAGTTTTTAATTTGAAGATCACAAGTAGCTCTTTTAAACTAAATATGACTATTTAAGATTTGTTGTGAATCCAAAATGAATTTATTAAAGAAACACATGGAGCTTGGAGTTAATATTGCAAATATCATTATTGTTTTGTTTACATTTCCATAAAGGAGAATGTCTTTATACTATATGCACCTTCCAAACATACATACACTACACATGCACAATGAGTCTAAGCTTTACTACAAATGAACTCTAGATATATTAAAGTACACGAGCCATTCCCAAGTACTGTTCAAAATGCCATCATTATTATTGAATCCAATAAAGAAATCTTAATGGTGAACAATACTTTGGTATTGTGAATTAAACACAAATCAGCCCATAAAATCTCAAGAGCTCACATTCTGAAATATTTCATTGTCAAGCTTTTGTTGGTATAGCATGTGGTGACAATGTTTAAATCAGCTTCCAATGTCTATTTTTTAATACATTTAAAAAGGCAGATGCTTTCACTAATTAACTGTACGTATTTCTTTAAAAAAAATACAATAAAAACAAACTCATTGTTGAGACAATTTAGACATTATCGTGCAGTTTTGTTTTGTTTTTTCTTTTAGAACAAAGAACCATTAAGGTGAGAGCATTTGTTAAATAACCGGTGGGGCTTTTATGTGTACTGAGGATTGAAGATTGTCACTCTGTTAACAGTTCGCAGTTGTTGCAGACTAAATATTCATGAACAATATTCCTTCCAATATAGAGCACAGTCCTGGATTTTAATTATAAACATGGCAAAAATGGTTGTTTGTCCAACTGTTCAAGTCATGTGAAGGAAAAGAGTGATTCAGAGGTCACATGAACAACATATGAGGTGTTTACCTGTATTTTCAGGTAAACACATTTTCTCTTGCTTCCAACCTTCGAATTTTCAAGTACAAGAGTGTGTGCTTATATGTAATGAATATTGTGTGACTGTAATGGAAGTGCTATGAGTAAAATCAAAGCCAAGGACTTTTCAACTCGTAGTCATTAGGTAAGTGGAGCCTCTTGACTGGTTCAGTCACATTCTTATCTAATTTCAGATCAAGGTCAGATTGTTGCACATCATCAGTGGAATTATGCTGAATGTAAAAACCTGCGCTTTCTGTGCCAAGTTCGACTGGCATGCTATGTCATGTGTTAACAAGCACATTGCATAACTTTACTAGTATTGCCCTGAAAGAACAGCTGTAAAATACAAATGAAAAAGAAAACAAAGAGAAGCATTTTCATCTTTGGTCTTACTCGCCATAGCATGCTGCAATGACAGGAATTCATCAATGCTTAAAAGATTAAGGAAAGGAATAAGGCTATGAGTGATTTTGGTGACAGTGTTCGCTGATGGCCAATGAGGCCAATGTTAGCACAGAACATCTGACCACATATGGTGCATAAGAGTCAATTTTGAACAGGTTCTGTGTTTTCAGTCTTTCTCCTCTGTTCTTCATGTTTTCTTTTGGCTTAAGGAATTCTTCTTTCCTCATAGGCCACACTGCGTTTGAGAAGGGTGGATTTCAATGCTGACCTAACCTGAACCATGCGTTCCAACAGTTCCCTATTTTCATCTCTTGTTGATTTATGGCATGTTCCAGTAGCCCACTTCTCCTGGTTTCTCAATACCTGATGAAAACCTTGTTAATCCATATAATTGAGACATATAATTGAAGCCAGTATGGCAACATGCTTCATCCAAAAGAATCAAACTGTTTTGAGAAGGTTTCGGGTTTTGAGATTCTGTTTAATTATATTATACAACACAAGATTGTGCAACAGAATTACTGATATACTCCTTTTTTGCTTGTCAATAATATATATATATATATTTAAAAGCTACAAATAGCAGAGTGTATAATTAAGTAATTATAGAGAAACTGTGTGGTTGAAGTGGTGGAGGAATTAAAAAAAAAACTCTTGTGGTCTGAATGTTGTATTGCCTGCAAGACGTGTAGGGTGAACATGCTACGGCTGGGAACGTTACTGTCTTTATTTCTTCAGCTCATTGATATCACTGAGATTTGGGTATTGGTGAAGTTCTTGGTGAATTCAATCACCTGCTATGTATTAGTCTGAGTATTAGTCTTGGGCTGTGCACATCTCAAACCAGGCTTCTCAAACAATGCAACATACCGACTATGGACAGACAGCTAAAAATATGTTGTTTTTCCAAAGCTTCTCTGGGCTCAGTGGGTAAATGAATAGTTTATACAAACAGTTCAGTACTTTTTTTTTTTTATCAAGGGGCCTCTCTCTTGTATCAAAAGCCCTCTTGATCCCAAGGTTAGGAAGGCTTGAGCTAGGGTTTATAGGAGAAATAAAATGGAATAGCAGCTTTCCAAAGGCAAAGTAAGCATGTCTCATAGAGATGCATGAACACTTTGTCTTGTGAACGCGAAAGAGAAAGTACAGTGCAGCTGAGATCCGAAGATGGTACAATTGCCCACAGCAAGTAGCTGCATCAACTCTCCCTTCAAAACTTGAAAGGCCTGCTGGTCCTCTCTCATGTCTCCTGTCATCACAGTAGTCCACACTGGCAGGGGGTCCCCTCTACGTCCATGTCATTTGCTCAGCCCACAGCATGATGCTTTTCTTCTCTTGACTTTCATTTTTCCTTTCTCACTGACCAGCAGTACATAGAAAGAAAGAAGGGGGGTGCGGGTTGAAGGATAGTGGCCACTCCAATTATTTTTCTTTTTCTTTTTATTTATTTATTTTACTTAAAGGTGCATTTAAGAAAATCCTTGTTATTAACCGTCAGGCGAGGATTCTGGGTTTCGGTCAGAGCCGTAATGTGACATTTACAAAACTGTCTGGCATTGCAGTACAATATGTACTGTATGTTATATATGTTGTGTTATGACCCTCATCTACAGTCATACTAACAAGAAAGCACACCCTCTGTCAAATCTAACATTTTACATATCAAGACACTATAAAGCCTTTTAAGTTCTTACCAGATCTTAAAATGAGGTCAACACAACTTAAGATGAACAACAACATATGACATATCATTATTAATTTAACAAAAACTGAGCCAAAATGCAAAAGCAGTAAAAATAAGTACACCCCATGATTCAGTAACTTGTAGAAACACTTTTAACAGCAATACACTTAAGTAATGCTTTTCTGACTTTATCAGTCTCTCGCATTGTTGTAGAGAAATTATGGCTCACTCTTCTTTATAACATTTCTTCAAGTCATTGAGGTTTGCAGGTATTTGTTTGCAGTATTTCAGTTGGGTGGAGGTCTGGACCTTGACCGGGCTATTAAAACACCTTGATTCTTTTCTTTTTCAGCCATTCTGCTGTAGAGTACCTGGTTGGCTTTGGATCATTGTCCTGTTGTATGGTCTATTTTCATCCAACCTTTAGCTGTCAGACAGATGGCCTCATATTTGCCTCTAAAATAGTTCTGGTATACAAAGGAGTTCATAGTTAACCCAGTGATTACAAGGTGTCAACACCTTGTTGCTGCAAAACAAGCCCAAATCATCACCCCTCTACCACCGTGCTTGACTGTTGGTTTGTCAGCGTCCGGGCAGGCTCGGGTGTTTCTCTGTATTTTTCCTTTCCAGGTGAATTGTTGGGCACCGCATGCATCGTCTCCACCCTTGGACGTAGCCAGTCTTCCCGAGCTTCCCTCACACACCGTTTGTCATCTGCTAATCAGAAGGCTGTATATTTAACCTCAGCTGTATTTGTGGTTATCCGCCAGATCAGGTCTACCGATGTGGTGATAAACTGACTCGCCTCGTTGTTACCTGCGCACTGTTACAGCAAAATAGTAATTCTCGTCTCTCTTTAGTGTCTGTATAGTGTGTTCCTCTCAGTGCTCTAATTAAGGATTTTGTTTATTCATCCGTGAAACTCACCTGCCTCGCCTTGTGTGACTCTTCCTGAACACACAGACTTCCGTTACTCTTCAGCAACTGGCCATCTTTGGACATTCACCTGCCTGCCCATTTTCAACCACTCCTGCCAAGTCAGCCTTGGACCCCAGCCTGCCCTTTGACTAACCTCCTCTTGCAAATACCTCCCTGGACCTCAAGTAAGACTTTCAGACACACAGCCTGCCATAACCCTAGCCAGCTATTCCTGCCAATACTAATTCTTCCTCTCCCGCTTTACAGACTCTGCCTGACTGCTGGTGTTACGTTTAGTGCCAGTACTGATTCAGCTTACCCGCTTTGCTTTATTTGTGTTGTTGTAAATAAAGCTCTTAATTGTAGTAATAGCTATGTCAGTGTGCTATTTTGGTCCAGAAATTCTTTAGCCATGACAGTGTTTGGTTTTTGACAAATGTAATGGTGTGCAGTACAGTCCACTTTGGCCTCATTTATCTAAAGAATATTGCTCCAGAAGTCTTGTGGTTTGTTGAGACGCAACTTTGCAAAACAAAGCCATTCTACCAGAGATAATGGGCTTTCTCATGGCAAACCATTTAAACAAGCCATTCTTGTTTAGTCTTTTTTTTTTTAACTATCAT
>VUQK01008256.1:5359-43590 GCA_015106715.1 Bujurquina vittata | reverse complement strand
TTTTCTTATGGCAAATCATTTTAACTAGCTATTCTTTTTTAGTCTTTTTTTTTTTAACTATCATGAATGTTAACATTTAACATGCTGAGACTTGTAGAGTCTGAGATTTATTTATTTATTTATTTATTTTTTTTTTTTATTGCACAGTCTGACTTCAGGGTGAATTTCCTGGGGATGTCCACTCTGGGCAGATTAGCAACTGTCTTGAATTTCTCTCTGTAAAATGATGGACTTCAAATTGTTTTGAGATGGCCTTAAAACCCATCCCCAGCTTCTCTACGATCAGTTTCTTTCCTCCCTGACGCTGTGTTAACACACACCTGGATGGACAAACTCCCAAAACTTGTGTCTTTACAGAGGTGCTCACACATTTATAAATGCACCTAGTTTTGACACACAGCTTATTTGTTTTGCCCTGATGTTGGTTAAATACATAATGGCAGAGTGCAATATGTCGTATTTTGTCATTGATCTGAGGTTGCATTTTAAAAGCAGCTAAAGACACGATTATTTATATTATACCCTCATATGTAAACCCTTAGAGTTTAATAAGGTTCTTTTTTTATCTTGACTCTATAGGGTTATTGTTACCCTGTACACAGTTATAATATATGTAAATTTGTTTGAAAGAACACAAAAACCTTATAATCTACTGGCAATTTGCATTACCATTCTATGTCTCTGCTTATTCACTGACTATTACATTTTATTTTGGTATTCGCTAACAGATTACAGTATTTTTTTAAACAAAGGGATCTCATACATTTAACTTCACCATGAATCACTTAGTTCTGAAAGGGTGAATTATTAAAAAAAAATAGAAAAAGTTAGAATTAATGAAAATGATTTCCGAACATTAATGACTTACACTAAAATTACACTTTTAATTAAACCTGTACTTAAAATAGTGCAGCCTGCATTTAGTGAGACTTGGATCTACCCAACTATTATTAACTAATTAATCACTGTAGTAGAAAGTGACCGAAGATGAACATCAACTTTAGGTAAGCTTTGCTTGATGACAGTAAAAAAAAAAGCACAAATCAGGAAAAATAAGCAATATTTGACCTGCAAATCTCACCAGTGTGAATGTTCAGTCCACTTATACTTGAAATTCCTGAAGCATTCTGAATGTAATTTATTTTAGAGTCAAGGTAAATAACTCTAATAGCAGCAAACATCTGAATGTTTCCTCACATCAACATGTCAACAATCCCCTTTGAAGAAAATGATGTAAACACCTTTCATGCTTTTCATTCCTTCTTTTCTTCAGATCCCAACCCCATTATCGTCTCAGTTCTGTCAATGTTCTTACAAGACAATTGTGGAGATAGTCAAAGAGGTAAGAATTGTTATATAATGTCGCATTGCACACGGATTTGTCTCAGCTGAATGAGGACAAGACTCTCTGCTCCATCTTTCAATATTAGCATAATCTCCTGTGATCCATTTGACCCAATGCTGTGCCCTCTCATCTATAGAACAGCTCTGAGAAATGACTGTATGCTTTGACGGTTCAGATTATTGAGCATGTCAGTTGCTATACTTCATACTCTCATTTAGTTAGTTGGAACAGTTTTAGCAGCCAGATTACTAGTCTAGCATACAATCACCCCTTTTCCCTCTTTGTGATTGTGAAATGCAAAATGTCAAATTTTTGAAAATATTTGACCTCATTTACATATGGTGTACCTTGATTGTAGACACTGGCTGCCTTTTCAGCATTTCAATTTCTTAAGTGTAGTGGATGGCACCAGACCTCTGCAAGCTGCTTTGTCTTTGCCACCATCTGGCATCTTGACAGTGTTTTCCTCACTAATTAGTCTTTAACACATATGCCAACTCCAAATGACTGTAATGTCAAGCTGCAGTAAGGATCCTTGTTGCATCAGAAATTAGTTGCAATATATTAGCCCGTGACAAAATTTAGCTTTAGTTGTTTACTGCACAAATATTAACTACGGTAATTTATTCAGATCTTAATACTGAGGCAGTAATTCTAATCGAATCCAATGAATCACCTTGATGGATAAAAATCAGCAGTGTCATATGTCCTATAAATCCCAAAGAGCCTTTGATGCTTTTCTCAAAACTGCCTTTATGTTTATGTTCATTTTAATTGTTCCAGGAACAATCCGATGTCATATAGTACCAGTTTGGACACACTCACACACTCATGTACACAAAGCAAGAGCAGGATTCAGTTTGATGATCCTGAAGTTTTGTGTATTGTGGCTTGACCACCAACTATTCATGTCTTCTTGTAAGATTGGGAAATAATAAAAAATTGTATCTGATTAAAATAGGAAAACCCAGTCTGCTTCCCATTCGCCTGAAGGAGAAATAATTGGTTATGGTTAGGAAATGAATGTAGACATGCTTTATAGAAACCAGCACTAAGGGTGGAAATGAAACAGTCTGTCTTTCTCTTTTGTGGTCATAATGATTATGTCACACTCTAAATCTGGTATAGTGTGTAAAAAAATTTACAAAAACAAACAAAATAGCTTTTCTTTATGAGCTGATGATTATAATGATCCATCCATTTCCTGTGGTTTACCTTGGTATACAAATTTGGGTTTGCCAAGCATATCTGGCATTCTCCCCCTCCAACTAATCAAGCTAACCAGGTGGTTAGCTGGATCAGCTGATATCTCAGCTCCTCTCTCCTAATGATATGATTACAAAATAGATCAGTGTTAGTGCAGCCTTGGGTGTTCCGGTGCCAAATGTGAAAACCCTTATGTTCAAATACAGTGTTTGTTACAAAAGTGAAGTAACAGAAGTCCAGTTTTAAAAGACCGCTTGGGTTCAGGCTGACCCCTTCAGGTGTCACGGCCATATCCCTTCTGCCTTTGGCCACTGACTGCTCCACAAAGGACTGGACCCTGTTTGGCTTGTTTGGGTTTAACCCGTGGGCTAAGGCCTGGCCTCCATGTTCTAAACAGAATACTATGTTAAAATACAACCTATACAATCACTATAGTGGCCTTACGTAAAAGGGGAGAATACATTAGTCCTATATATAAGTATAGTATATAATTTTAGAGAACCTAAAATAATTTGAAATAAATAATATATAACCATAATTATTAAAAAAATAAAATAAAATAACTTCAAACTTTTTTTGATACATTTTTAATATTATTTTGTGACATTTAAAGTCATGGTGAACTGTGCAGGGTTTCAATGTGTATCTTTTCAGTTTTTGAGAGCAAGAATAAACCTGCAATAGACAGAAATGCAAAAATGGAAAACCTTTAAAAGACAAAAAAAAATAGTTGAAAACTATCCTTAAAGTTAAAAAAAGAAAATGAATTCATCTTTTTTGTCAAAAGATATATAAAAACACTGTTTAGATTGCTTCTCATTTTAGGTCTAATTTTCTCTGCACTACATTGTGCAGCTTTATCTTTTTTTTTTCTTTTTTTTGCCTCTGTTGCGCTTTCGAGTACTTGCAAATTGTCTGAACACTCAGATGCTCAGCAACAAATTGCTGAAATGGAGATCTTCTCCCTGTCAAAAGCAATCTTTTGCACCGAATCCCTCAGAATAAAATTAACATAATGGCTACGTTAGTGAAGACCATGGATTTACCAGACTCATGTCACAGTCACAAAATATCCAGGTTTAACTGATTGGTAGCTAAGGGCGTCTTGATGTAGTTTTCTCAGCCTGAGATAAGTGAAGAGATGTTTTTTTCTGACTAACCTGGATTAGATAGCTTTTCTGCACATATTTGACTCGAGACAGTAGCAAAAACACATGATATTATATATAAAATCATGTCATATTACTGTTAATGCTGAGTTCAACTTAGAAAAAACTTAGAGATAGCAAAATGTTTAGGAGTGACAAGCTGAACAATATGATACATTCTTAACCCTTTATAGAACACATTCAATTAATTTGAAGTTCAAAAGTTGTGATATTGGAGGACATAACATTACTTTTGTGACATGTTTCAGAATGTTTAATTTTCATGTAGAAAATCAAGGTTAATTACGTTATCATATTTGGTTTCTTTCCAGTAAGTGGTTAAAAAAATTTTCAAGGAAAAAAAAAATATATATATACGCACATATATGGTGAAAGTAGCATGTGTTTTTGAACAGTGTAACTGATTCATTGCAGCATCACTTTTTAGAACATTACAACATATGCATTAGCAATTTATACACCATTAGCTCATTTATTCATGGCATATTCTTTAAGATACATTGCTTTTTAACCTCACTGAGGCAGATGTATGATATATATAAATCTTGGGAAATTACCAAAAATAGTCACTTGCTCTATAAAAGGAATTCCTAAGGTAGTGCATTCCTAAAGAAGAAAGACCAAAAGACCTGTAAGACCTAAGAAGAAAACTTAAGTGGATAACTGCAAATTCTTTCTTTGGTCAAGAAAAACACCTTGTCAACATCTATTCAAGTCAAAAAGACTCTTGAGGCGTATCATTGTTAAAGTCTATAATCAAGAGACTCCTTCATGAAAAAAATATATAGAGTATTTACAACAAGATCCAAACTACTGTTTACACTCTACAACAGGAAGATTAGTTTAGACTTTTCTATAAAACATCTAAAAGAGCCTCCATAGTTCTGGGGGAAATTTCTCAACATGTCTTTCACGCCAAGTGACAGTATAATATTTTTTTGTTCCAAAACAACCTATGTTTTCAAAATGGTCGCTCCAACATGTGGCTCTGTGTATCGTGTTGGTTATTTTAGCATTTAATGTGGCTGTAGCTCAGATGGTAGAGCAGGTCACTTCCTCACTGGAAGGTTGTTGGTTCAATACCTGGCTGCATGCCAAAGTAACCTTTTGGTAAAATACTGTAATGAATAAGGCAAGTTTTATGAAACCTTGACTGAGGCATATAATACCATTTAGGCCCCATAGGCTTTTTAGAAATGAGAGAAAATCTGTGTTTGCAGTATTTCTTCAGGCTTTGCCAGAGAAAACCAAACACGTTATTCACATGCCCTTTCATGTACGATTGCTAGAGGTCACTTAATTTTATTTTAAAACATAGATATTTGTTGAAAAACATGCCTGCCATTTAGTAAATATTAGACATATTAAAATAAAAATCTGAATATACTGATTAATTGAAAGTCGAATATATGGAATGAAACAAATATATTGAATGAAAACTGACGCCACAGAGGCGCTTGTGCCATCTAGTGCTTTTGTTGTGTAAAGCATAATGTTTCTACATTAAATGGCACAAGGATTGTTTCTACATTAAATGGCACAAAGATTTCTGCTACCAGTTTCCGTAGGGATTAGTTAATCCCTACGGAAACTGGTAGCAGAAATCCTAAGTAATGAGAAGCTAAATAACACCCTGGCAAATGTACTGGCCAACTTAATACTAGCAGCAGTGGTCCATATCATATTACCAATGAAAGATTTATTGACCGTTTCATCGTGGAAGACCAAATGCAGTGAACCTCTCAGACAGCTCCTGCGTGTCAAGGTACTGTTATGCAGAAAATCCTTCCACATCTCAGGTGTTCCCTATAACGAGGCCTGTCTACAATCAAAAGGGCACAAGACAGAAGAGGCAAAAACAGAACTAGATGACTAAATGAGGTTAAAGGTGGCAAAAGCTGAAATTCCTGAACTAAGCAAAGTTGTTTATTTCATACATACTGAGGGTGGTCTTTGTGTTCATGCCCAGGCCCTGGGAGCTTGAGGGTCCTGCATATATAAATATATATTAAACCAATATTAACTTGAACTAGACTCATAGAAAGAGAAAATTGTGGAGAAGGAAAGAAACAACTCATGAGCTGAAGCATACCACATCATCTGCCAAACGGGGTGGAGGTATGGTACAGTATGGTCATGGCTGCCAGGGGAAGTGGGTCACTACTGATGATGTGACTGCTAAACAGAAGTAGCAGGAATTTTGACATGTCCAGGCAAAATTGATCAGTGTTTCACAGTGTAAATGGATAATGACTCAAAGCATTACTGCAAAAGAGTTTCTCAGAGCAAAGAAATGGGATGTTCTTCAATGGGCAAGTTATTCACCTGATCTCAACCCAATAGAGCATGCGTTTCAATTACTGAAGACAAAATGTAAGGTAAAGAGTCCGACAAACAAGCATCAACTGAAGGTGGCTGCAGTAAAGGCCTAACAGGCAGTCACTGTAGAAAATATTCATCTAAACATTAAAAACAACCCTCATATTTAATATTCTGAGTGTTTGAAAATGAGTGTTTAATTTAAAATCCAATGTGATGGTATACACAAGTAGAATTACCCCCCCCCCCCCAAAAAAAGAAGAAGAAGTCAAACATTTTTGACCCAATTGTACTTCATCTGGAGGGTAAATTTAAACAAAATTGCATATTTATTAGATGGTTCTCAGCTGTTGCTGCTGCTCAGCAAAATAATGGGAGGGATAGGACCAGTCTGCTCAGCAACACCACCATCATCTCATCTTGATCTGTTGCCACCAGAACTGAGAGCTCTGGAGCTTGGTGGGTCATGGTGGACATCCAAGGATCATTCAGGGAGTAAAACTAAAAATCCCAGCTAGCCCTCATCATTATGTTTAGCTTGTTGAAAAACAGTCTGTCATGGGAAGAGGAACACACAGGGGAAGGGGTCTTGATATTCTTAACATCCTGGATCTGCATGAGTTACTGTACCTTCACTGGCCATTTGATCCCTACCACCTAAGACATCCATCCAGCTCTGCACCTGATGCTGGAGTGCTTTTGGAAATCCAAGTGGGAAAGCTGTGTAGGTCCTTCTGTACACTGTTGGATAGTACAAAGCATACTGTCTGCATTTCTGGGTCCAGCCTCAGGGGAGCATCTCGACTTGGGGAGGGTAGCTATCAATGAGTCAGCAGGCCACTGCTCTTGGCTGCTGCCATTGCTACTTTTTTACAACCTCCCAATAAATTTGTGAGCACAAATATTATTGCAGAATCCATAATAAAAAAAATTGCTAGAGTTAAAAGGCCTTGCACTCTCTGCTATCCTGATGCCAAAGTATTTGACATTGCAGTGTTCCAGATATAATAAAATTCAACTGAGAAGCAGGCATCTTTATCCTTCATGTTGACACAAATGTCATTCCCATGCAGCAGCCCTGAATGCACTATTTCATCTAAAACTACAAAAACAATTATATTTTATATATATATATTTATTTATTTTTTTCTGGACCATTTCCCACATTTGAGGATTCATGGAATGGAGCACTTCAGGAGTTTGACTGTTATCTGCCAGTTTATCAAATTAAACCTTCTTTTCAGGTATTCCTCGGAGAAACAAAGTAGGCCATATATAAGTTGATAAGAAACCAGATGTTCTGGTGTCTTTGGAAATGACCAAACAGATATTTTCAACATACCTATGAAAATCTTGTGTACATATTCTATGATATTTAACAAAATAACAAAATTTAGGGCATGTAGCTCGACACCTTGAACGTTAACTACTTTGTGATTTAAACACTGTAGAAGTGGCTTTGATTTCTTACACATAATTATCTGGATTTGCGTATCCTACTATTGCAAACTGTTGTTTGTGTATTCATCATTTTCAGAGCTGATATAATAATTCATCTCCTTCTTTATCAGGACCACTTCAGTCACAGTTTTGTTAAATATTGAATTTATTTTTTCTTTTAAAATTGATTTGGTGTATAATAACCCGGAAATATTAATCAGTGGTTTCAAATCTTTCTTTGCCCCTTGAGAACCTCTAAAAAAATTGGCTGAAATAACTGCGCCATTCGTTGATCAAGAAATGATTATCTTCAGTGATTTCAATTAAAGCTGGCTTACCTCGGCATCAAATAATTTATTAGAATCCTTGCTCAATTGCAAGTGTAACTTATTTCTCATTCCAACTGCCCTAACCTTAAGGATCCCTCCAAGTCAAGCTTAACATAATTTATCAAACAGGCCAGAGAAATGTCCTGTCTCCGGGGGTTTTTGGGCCATTTTTTAATACATTAAAAATGTGAAAAAGAAGAAACTACAAAATTGCAGAAACTTTGAAACATTTAACACTAGAATCATCAAGGATGTAAATTTCTCCTCTTACATGTTTTAAGTACATTAAATTAAATCCCATTATCCATTTTTTTTCATGACTCCTACATTTAGCTCATTAATCATTCAGCAAATGTTGTGGAGTGTAGATGAACAAAAAAGATTATAATCACAACCATCAAGGGCTCATTTTTTAAAAATAAAACTAATAAACTCCTTAAACTCAGTCTTGAATAGTTATTTTCTCATCTGACCTATAATTAAAAAAATTAATAAATAAAAAATAACCTCTTGAAGAAATCACATATTTGCCATTGCTGATGCAGTTGCAGCATGGTGTAAATGTTACCAACATTTACACAAATTTAATTTATAAATATATATTACCATATATTTTTAACATAATATTTCCTGTTAGTCTAATATATGCTGTAAAAATCCACAGTCCCAAAGTTTAACTCTACAATTAAAATACAAGACTCTGGCTCTGGCTAAATATACAGTAAGATGCCTGTCAATGGCATGCTGAAAGACAGCTGAGGATGGAGTCACTGGTGCTGTCAGAACAACCTCATGACTTTATTCTGCCCTATTTTACTTATTCTTAATAACCAAGTACATTTGGAAAACAGCCAAATCTACATATGGGTATTTTTTTAGCACTTCTGTACCTGCATTGTATCGTGTAAATTGCATTACTCAGATGACTTACAGCTTTCAACTACCATTGTACTACAACTTGTCAGTTCTTTGACACTTTTAGTGCTGTTTGAAGCTAATGTTACCATTCTTTATTGCACTTTATTAACTGTGGCCAAGACAATGTAGCAGTCAAGAACAATGAAGGAAAAACCTTTTGGCATGCTAATCCGTGCAGCGCTATCAGACCTGTGGTAAAAGGATTCTTTCCTTGTTTTTATTTTCTTACAACTTCCCCCTAAAGAAATACTAATGTACTGTAGAAACAAAAACTGTGACCCAACAATCAAAGTATTAACTCTGTTTTGGTTTATCCAGTGTTTGAACCATTCAAGTACATTTTGAGTGAAACATGAATACAACTGAATACCACAAATCTACTTTCAAAAGAGGGCATATACTGAAAGCTAAAGTGTGTTCGTATAGGCATACACTTCAGTTTATAAAACCAGTTAAAACTTAACATCATAAACTTGACATCCACTCAAGTTTTACCAACAATCAATTTAGTCACGCACAACTCAGCCAAGGGCAAAGTGCCCGCACTTACACTCACAAAGAGCCACACATCTACAGGGTTTCCTCAGGGGTTTTCTCTACTCTCTTTCTGTAGTAGTAGTCTTCTGTATCAGAAATCCTTGTAATACAGATTGGATGAACTGTATTATTACAGCTATAGGGTGAAGTTTGTTGACTTGACTATTTTTTATTTAAACCTTAATTTGTGCTTGTTGCCAGTGGCAAATATAAATTTTTGAGTCAGAGCAAACTGAAAATTTTAGTGAGTGCAACAATTGTTATTTTTTCCATATAGTAGTCTTCTGGGCAACTCATAAATTATTTACAGTGTAACTTTAGAATGCCTAGCTCATTTTTTCAACATTAGCATAATTTCTGGTATTATTCCTGTGGCTATACAATCTTGTCTTGTAAAATTCTTGAGTCACTTGTTCATGAATGGCTGGAATACATTTCATTCTTGTCCACTCTAATCTCATTTCAGTAAAGGTTTATGCTGAAGCATAGCAATATTTCTGTTATTATTTATTAGCAAAACAGTAATAACAGGAAGCACTCCGAGAGTGCAAACCTCCACCAAGGCAGCTTACTCTCCAGGCCATATTTTTTATTTTTTTAAGAGCATATTATTGCATTTTGTATATATTCTTTTGTTGTTTTTGTTATTCTTTTAAAACATACTTCAAGAAGTTTTAGTGCAGTAAAAATCAGATGAGGGCAGCATGACAGATGTTAACTTTCATTATGCAAACATTATCTAGGAGTAGGTAATAGATAATAGCTATTGATTTGTAAATAATTGGACATGAATAACTTGAATAGCTGTATATTTATAACTATCTCATTCTCTTGACAATACTTTCTTTAAAGATGTAACACATTTTTGGGTCAGCATGAAAAAAAGGGAGACTTGAAATTTAGACTGTACCCTACAGCGGCCGGCCGGAGTGTTTCCACTACTGTTTGGACCGGATCTGGATTGTATCAGAGTTTTTCCCTGTTTGTAGAAGGCTGTCAATCCACTGTTTGCCTCAGCTGTGAAAAGCTTTTACCTGTATTTGTTCTGGAAGTGGTTGTAAAACTTTGTGAAAGGAGTCTGATATGGGTCCATGAGTCAGAGAAGCTCACCTCTTTCCAATGACAGCGATGCTGGAGTGAGTTGTTGAAGATTTCCTGAGTTTTTCTGTCAGTAAGCACTGCTGTTCTTACCGCTGCTACCTGTTGTGTTAGCCGGTGTTAGTGAAACTGTCTTTGAAGCAGATGCAACTTTGTTAGACTCTGAAGCTTAGTGAATAAACTCTCATTGGACACTTGAGCCTAACATTAGCTGGCTTGTTGTTAGCTCATAACCAGCTTTTGTTGTTTAGCCAGCTCATCAGCTGTCCAGAGATGGGAGGGTCACAAGTCCAGTCTGCATAGAATAAGGCATTGTGACAATATTGGTAATAAATAAACATCTTTATACACATTTTCATGTGTTAGAGCCCTTCACGTTCTCTCTTCCTTGGTCAAGGGAACTCCTTGTCCGATGATAAAGTATAGGTACGATCCTTCATATCTTGAGTCTGAAGGTGCAGGCATGAATTTAATTGTCCCTCTAAAATTAAATCAGTCAAGCTAACTCCTGCACCTTCTCCTTTGCATTTGGCATACTATGTCTACGTACTACAGCCACATACATTAAACGCAATTAGTTTTTCCTCCCAGCTGCTTCCACATGGTGGCCACGCCTATGTATTTTTAATGGATTAATTCAAGTTTTTGAGAATGCATCAGTTTACTATAAGATGCAACACTAAATACATACTAATCTATGTGTACTTATGAGAATATATATATTTTTTCTATTAGATAACTTCAAAATATTACTGACAGTACCTTTAAGGTAACACTGGTAGATGTGAGCTAACGTTTAATGGACTGTTAACATTACCCCACACTCCACCTCTAAAAAGTTTTATCAGAATTCATTAAAAAATTTTAAGGCTATTGTGCTCACAAACAAAATGATAAAACACACACACACACATGCACACACACACACACACACACACACACACACACACTTACACACACAATTTAGCAAAAATTCCATAATATAATCTAATCCTTAATTGTGCAAGCTATACAGAACTGTTTTTTTTTTTGTTTTGTTTTGTTTTTTTTGATTGCAAGACATGTTATATTAATACTGCCATAACAGAAAGTGACTCGCTATAGCTATCTGGGCATTTTAGTATAGCATCCTGTTATAAAGACTAACAGCTAAAAAATTAGTTCTTAAGATTTTGTTATTGTGCTCCTTATACCTGGAATATCCATTCAACATAATTTTTTGTTGAGCTTATTAATGTCATACAGTAGGTGTAATGATATTTGAAAATCTGATTTATTAACTTTTCAAATTGTTGTTCTTCTTTGAATTTTTATCATAGTATTGTCCTACTGTATGTCAATCACAGCCCTCTTTTCTTGTTAGCAGAATTACATTTATGTTCAGCTGAAACATGTTCGTGTTTTATTTCTACTTGATTTATTCGGTCTACATGTGCTTTAGAAAAGGGAATATTTTAACATGCAGGTCACCCTGAATTGAAGAAACAGTTAAGAAAATGAATGGATGAATCAATAGCTCGTAATATGCAGTATAATAACTTTTGAAAAAAAAATTATCACTCTTTTGATTTGCTTTTGGACCCACTCCACATTTAAGTCCAATGCATCAGCTACATAAAGTTTCCTCCACCTACAACTCGTCTGCAAGTGCATTGTTTTGCAGACTATATTATATTACGAATGAGTTGCTAAAGTGCATAAAGGCCAAGGAGAATGGAAAAGCATTTTCTTACGCTTTGACAAAAATGGGATGATGAGCATTGAAGTGTGTATTTAGAGGTTATTACTTATTAGGGATAACAAGTAGTAGTAATAATTATAATAATAATATGAATACATCTTTTAAAAGAGTTGGAATAGGACGCCTGTATGAATACTGTAGTGCTGGGTTGATGGCCTTCCAGGCTAAATTTCTAAAACAAAGCCTCGTTATTTTTTGCCACTGAGCAGATTATTAAAAAAAGACACATTGTGGGTATATTGTTTTCCCAAATACTTATTTTTATATTCTACTTGGTATTTTCATGTTATTTGATTTGTGAATGAACTGAAACGAATGCAACAAATACATCTAGATGCACAGTCATATTTGATGATGACATCTGTATTATAATCAAGATATATTGAGAAATGCAAAGAAAAAGCTCGCTTTCTTTGTTTTTGTCCAAGCACACTGTCAAAAAGAGCTGAAAGGATGGTAAGAAAGTGTACAATTCAACATGCAGACCACCTGGATGCTGTTGATTTGACCATAAAACATGCAAGCAGTGATGCCTGGAAGGAACTTACAGGCTTAAAGAAAAAACAACAGTCGGAAGAAAAGAGAAAAACATAGAAGAAACACATTCACAACTGCCATCAGTTCAGCTTTACTCGTAGCTCACAGATTACAGTGTGCAGAAAAACCCCACTTTGAAGAGCAGCAGGTGGAAGGATTAGAAAGTGAATTTGAGATGGACATGACAGTCATACCAGAAAGACCATGAGAGCCCAGGGGCAAATATTGTTAACCATACAAGAGAGGCACTTGCACGGCAGTTTTATTATTGTAAGGTGTCCTCAAGGGGAAGAAAATACAGTTGTTATGCATAAAATTATAAATATGTTTGGAGATGCTGAACTGGCTATTCATAGAATTATGTTAAACACCACAATCTTGTATAGACTTTATTGTAAAAGCATGCTAAATTTATTAGCACATCAATATTACTTCGTGTAATAACAGCCTGTAAAAAGTAATAAAAATGGAAAAACATCATTCAGAAAGAGTAACCAGCATGAATCCCTTTCAAGGCAGTGTGACCAGCAGCTAAGAAAAACATGTAATCACAAGAGCCAGGACTTACCAAGGGGTAGACCAAAGATTCAGTGCTCCATTGTAGCCTCTTTACATGTCACATTAGCCCATCATAAATTTAAAGATTGTTTTGTTTTGTTCCTACTTTTTTTTTCACATTTAGAAAAAGAAAAAATATGTTAAGTATGTTTTGACAGAGAGGGAAAAATTAATGTTCAGATAATCTCCCGGACTTTAACGAGGTCAAAGGTTTAGGCTCGTAGTTTACTAATCCGTAGGTCAAAGGTAAACTATGATTTTAGGAAAGTTGCAAAAGTCCAACCTATGCCTAGCCCAGCTGTAATATGCCACTTGAGGTACAGTACAGCCTGCACAGGTCGCCAACCTTCCAGATAATCACTATGCTCAAAAGCAAAATTAAAAAACCCCAAACACAACTCAGGAAAAAAAAAAACAGTTCATATGGACGAGGCTGTACATAGACTTTATTGTAACCTTTAGGATATGACCATCCTGAATCTGTAATTTGTCCCCTAACACTTCTGGCAAGGTTGCTTCCATGTGGTCAGGTGTGCAGGGGCTTGACCGGTCGATGTTGAGCTTCCTTGCACACTAAGGAGTCTGGCACTCGGGTCAGTGGTAATGGCTGCAGCCAGATGGTACCTATCCACTTGGGACGAAGGACACAGACATGCTGGTCACAGTTTAACTTTGGAGGTTGCATATTCTAGCATTATTTAATGCTTGATTACATGCATCATTTATCACAATTATGTCTTGATATAAGTTTGATGCAAAACACAGCAGAGGCTTGCTGAATATTCAAACTTTGCCCTCTCTTGTCTAATCAACCCCAAAGAGGGCAACGAAGGAAAGAAGGCAGAAAAACACTGAGAGAGAAATAAAAAGCAATAATAAGACTTTGATGATATAATAATTTGGTTTTCAAAGTGGCGACAATAGCTAGATACTGAAAATGAAAAAAGCAAGAAGTACAAGGATTTAAAGAAAAAAAATCTCTACAAAACTCAATGATGCATCTTCCACAAACTGATTTTTCTTTCTTTTTAGTTGTGGAGTAATGGGATTGCCCTGCTGCTAAACAGTTTTTCTACATTAAAACTAAAACACAACAGAGTCGTATAGTTATTCAAGCAGTATTATGGTGAACACAAACGAACCTCAAACAAAAAGAAGATTGCCTTCTTTTTGACAATATGTGCATTTTTCTCTAATTCTATCTAGAAGTTTCAAATAAAAGAGGTCTTTGGTGTGTGATTTTATTGTTTTTGTGGCTTTGTGCTTTCACTGAAGCTTTTTGACAGATTTGCAGAAAATATGAGTAATATGGGGATATGAATGTAGTGCATACGGGGATGTGAATGCAGTGGAAACACTGAGGTTATAATTCTGTGCGTCTGATGTTGTTGACTCACCAGAAACATATTTTTATGTCTTTTAGATATATTGGCCAGAAGCAGCCATCAGAGAAGCTGTGGGGTCTTGCATATTCACTAGAGCATCTCCTCTGTTTGCACTCTCAATATGTGATGGAAGTTAAGAAAATCTTTGAAATATGTTGAAATAATATTTTGAAATGAGTCCGTAGTGTTTTTAAACACTCCAACTTGGGATATCACTTGCCCCTCCTGTGCAGTGTGACATGTTCACATTTGATAAAGTGCTTTCCCAATTTCTCAAGCCTGTTAAAAAGCAGGTGCAAAAACGACTGATTTAAAAGCTGCTGCAAAAAAAAGATTTCTAATTCTCGGTGATCATAGGGAAAGCACATGCACAACACTCAGTTTGTGTTAGAAAGTCTCAGTGAAGTACTTCACAACAAAACAAATAATACAACTTCTGATGAAGAACGATTATAATTGGATGAGATAACTGACTGTTTAAAGCAAACAAACAGGGATATTCAGCAAACTGCAGGTAAACTATATTGATTTTTTTCTATTGATGAGCTATTTACACGTGCTTTAGGCTCTAAATCTCTGTGGATTTTATTTGGCTGAATAGCACAAAACACGTATTTCGCCGTTCCCATTCAGGTCTGACATCACACTTGTTTCTTCATTTTTAAATGTGGTTCATAACTGCAGCTGTTTTGTACCTCTGGAGCAGTTCACAGTGGAGTGTGAAGTGGCAGGTATGAGAATTAGCAGCTCTAAGTCTGAGGCCAGCCAGAAAAAGGGTGGAGTGCCCACTCCAGGTCAGGGACGAGTTGCTGCCCCAAGTGGAGGATTTTAAGTATCTCGGGGTCTTGTTCAGAGTGAGGGAAGATTGACAGATGGTTTAGGGCTGTGGCTGCAGTGATGTGGACACCGATGTGGTGAAGAGAGAGCTGAGCATAAAAGCAAAGCTGTCGATTTACCAGTTTATATATATATATATATATATATAAATGTATATATATATGTATATGTATATATATATCATGATGATACAATAGTTATCTGTCTGCTTCTCTCTCAATATATAGTGCAGAATAATAAACCTAGTAGATGTCAAACTTTAAGAATACCAGATTTGGATTTGCAAGCACCAAGGGAATGATGTGTTTGAGGGTGCATTCACATTTTTGATTGGATTATGTAAAATAAAAATTGAATTCTAAATCCATTTGACTGAGACTAGGCGAAGGCTGTCCAGGGACGGCGACATCATTATGAATATTAATTGTTAATAATTATCCTTCTCCTCGGGGTAACTCGTTTTTCAGGACAGTGGAAGTTGATTTAGAGAGAAAAAAAAAGAATGATGGAGGTGGAGAGACCGAGGGAGAGCAAGAAAAATAAGCAGAAGTGGGTGTGTTGGGGTGGGATGGAGTGGGGGGATAAATCTGCATCAATATTTTAACTGACACCAACAGATTTCCTTTAAGTTGTCAAGAAACTCTCTGTTGTATACATTTCTTAGTAACTTGAGGCATTAACATGAAATCCAGATTAGCGTCAGACCATCTGCTTTTCAATATTTGTATCCGCTCAGGGGATTTCATTTAATACCAACAGTGTAAAGAGAAGTTTCACATTTTGTAAGTGGTGCTGTCTGTGTTGAAACTCAAAAGACATTTCTTCATACCATTCATTTCAGTTTTTCAAGTCTGATGAGCTCGAACCTTTTTCAGTTTGAGACTATTGTCTTAATACACAACCCCGTCTCACTCTTTCCCAGTTACAACGGCTGCTTTCAAAACAGCTTCACATCGTAGGATGGGCTTCACCTCCAGATTCCAATTTGTGGTTAGTTTTTTCTCACAAAAATTTAAGGAGAGAAAAGAATGAGTTTGACAAATATACACATACAGTATATATAAAGGATATATACATAACTTTAAAAAAATCAAGCAAACAAAATGAAACAGTCTCCAAATACTCTCAGTGATTTACCAAATACATGAACGAACAGCATTTCCTCACTGTGTTAATGGAAAACCTTGAATTTTGTTTCAGCTTTGCTGTTTACTGTTGCGAACAGTTGGACTGTATATGAAAGTCATTTACTAGCAGACAAGTATTGAAAAACTTGTTAGAATGATTAGACTTTGCACAATACACAACTTCTTTAAACATGATTACAGCTCATCTGTTCACTGTTGTCAAATATATAAATAACAGTCATGAGTGAGTTTAGCATTATTTGGTGCTATAAAATAAACAAGAAAAAACCTGTTACTCTGGCTGTAACTGTATGCTCGACAGCTCAGCTTGTTTTGCTTTAGACTGAATTTCCATGCAGTCATTTTTCAGAGCTGAATCATGATTTTCCAGCAGCAATAAAAGTTATCAATCAAGAAGCAAACTCATTCTTGTTGAATATGATTGTAAATGGCTCGGTGATTCCAGGCAGACAGTTCTGACATGATAGACTTCTACTAGTCCAACAATCTCCCCTGACTGTTTACAGGAAATTGTTCCCTTAACAGTGTGGAACAGATGAACATTATCAAGGAATGCGCTGGCAGCCATTTGTGTATCTACATCTGAGATGTCACTGTGGACTATGAAGCAGGCTCACTAACTTAACTTCAGCCTTACTGGTCATGAGATTGTGTCATATGCTATTTTCCTGACTGCTTATCGTGCTGAAGTTGAGGGATGTGCTGGAGCTAACGCACCAGCTTTGTCACGCACGATGAAAACATGCAAAGTCTATACAGAAAGGCTCGAGCCAGCCTGCAGGTCTTTCTGCTGAGGCAACAGTGCACAACCAACGCACAACTTTACTGCCTCAAGCAAGTCGTGATTTCTTCAGTCAAATGTTTGTGTTACTATTTCCTTCCCTTTACCTCATTATATCACACATTTACCCATGGTAATTAAAAAAAAGTATTTTTCAGTGATTAGGTTTTTCAGTGTAAAATATAATAAATACAATAATACACTACACTGTGTAGTGTATGAATATTTTTAAAACTATGACATATGCTTATTTAAATACAGATTAAGACATTCAGTTCCTATAGGTTACACCTGCTTGATTTTATTTCTTAACAACTAAAGCAAGAGTAAAATGATGACACTGCAAATGTACCTTCTTATAGTTGCATGCATTAAATGGAAATGCTGTGGTGGAGCTCAATAAAAGCTAGTGTTCAAGATGTTAAAGGCCAGAAAGAAGAACAAAGAAAAAAAATCTTTTAAATAATTGCTCATAAGAACTCATGCATATGCACTTAAGCATATGTATTATGTATATCCTTTGTTTACCTAAGTTCTAAGTTTAACCTGAGAAAAAAGAATGTTTTGTCAGAAATGAATAATGGGGAGAGTATAGAACATGGAAATAAGGTGATAATGTGTCAATTTTAAAAGTTTAAGCGTCAATGGAGGGTGGCTAAAGCCACAAAATGAACACAGCTAAACAGTGTCCGCCACAGAGAGAATTTAATATCTTGTAAAGGAGCATTTTAACCTTTAGCAGATGCTTAATTATGCATAAAAGCTGTATAATGGGAACACAATCACAAACTGTCAGCAAGGAGACTCCCCCTTACCTACTGTAAAGTAAGTGTCCTTTGTCTACCTCATATGTTGCCAAACATCAAAACATATTAGCTGTGGCATATTCTGGCCGTCATGGTGTATGGGAAGGGAAGAGGTCAGTCCAGAGGGTAATTTACACTTTAGCCCTCCCACGGTTAATGAAATGAAAATAACCTATAGACACAGTAATTATCAAAGGCATTAAAGACACAGGTAGATTTTGTCTTATCTGAAATAATCTAACAGCTAATGCAGACCAAAGTGTTTTGAAAGCTTGGTCTGCTGACAGGCGTGACTGCTGTTGGAATAAAAAAAAAAAGTATTATGCTTCTTCTCATATTTTTTCTGCATTTAAGAGTAACCATTAAGTGCAACCATCCCTGCACCGCTGAGCAAGAAATATTATACGGCAGACACAGACTATTTGTGTCCCACCTCCTGCAAACAGCCAAAGCTGGTTTCTGTAAAACCGGCTGTATTTTTTTCTCCAACATGGCAGTGGCACGGGTTTAGAAAATCCTCATGCTGATCATTTTTAAAATGTTTTAAAATGAAAATCTGAGACTCCACATCAATGGCGTTTGCCTTTTTACATGCATCGTCCACGGGATTTGTTATTTAGGCTTTCATCACTGCGTTAAAGACACTAGACTGTGTAGTCAAGGCTTAAACATATAAAGAGAAGCAGATAAAGAAATGCAGATTCTGAACAAATCATTTACAGGTGAAACTAATGCAAAAAACCCCTCAGTGTGCACACTGAGCAGTCCAAGCATTAACTGGACAGCCTCAAATACCCATATCCATATAAGACCTGCCTGAAATAGGTCACTAGTAATTTCACCATATTCCCCACTGCCTTTTGACAACCCCTTTTCAACGCCTTCTGGGGACTCCCTTCAGTGCCAAGAGATTTCAGTCACCACTACAGGGGATGGGATGCTTTCCCCAGTAGAAATTATTAGACCATAACCTCCATCATGGTACGTGAAGTGGCTGAAGGGAAAGGAAGCGACTTTCTGATGAAAGAGAAACTCAGACCAGCTCTCAATTCTCCCTCGTGTCAGTCCTAGTCTGTCTCCGTAATTTGTTTGTTTTTCTTTGTGTGTTTTTGAGAGCTAATTCTGTGATTAATCCAGAGTGGCATGAGAGCCAGTCTCACGCCACTCTGGGATATGAATTATTCATATTATTATCAACTTACTAATTTCATGATATCTGGAGCTTGTCTTTCATGCAAACTGGAGAGAAAATTTGGTTCTGCCTCCCAAAAGGTTTACCAGACAGCAAGACGAGCCTGGAGCAAGTTATAGGTGAGGACAAACAGAGGCTTAAGTGCTGCATTCGCTTAGAGAACTGTCCCCAGTTATTATGGAAAAGGGTATTTAATTTGAGGAGACCAAACTCAAAGTATGATCTAGTTAGAGACTGTGGGTTTTCACTGTAACTGCAAATACAATTAAAATAAAGCAGCATCGCAATCCTCTAAATATGTCATGTATTTAATTGGCTACTTTTGTTTCACACAGTCCCCAAACAAGAAAAAAAAAACAAAACAAAACCCAAACAGTAATGAAACACTCCTGCTGCTGCTGCTGGTGTATCATTTTACCATTAAATACAACTTTCTAGTCAGACTCGTGTCAACTTACATGAAGAGATTTGTACTTCATTTTCTAAATCTATGTCAAAGAGTAGGACACACCAAAAAAAGGACCTTGAGAATATTGTGCACTGCAATAATTAGACCGTGTTTTATCATGTGGAGGATCTTCCACCTCCCATGCACCTCACCTCCAGTGTTTCTGTTCTGACCTTGAACTAAAAACTGTCTGTGTAAGAGAAACTTTCCCCAGAAATTGGGTTTTGAATCAATACTCTTAAACTTCTAACCTCTTCACCTAATTATCTCTTTTGGCTTAAATCTTTCTCCACCTCTGCAAACCACATCTTGGCACTTTGTTAGTACAGAGCAGTTGTGTTTAATGCTTTCGGTAGCCGATGATTGTTCATGATTGTTATTTTTACAAAGGTTTTTTTTTTTTTTAGCTGCTTCTCATATCAGCTGTTAAGCACCTTGAGTAACATTATTCATTAAATCAGTTTTAAAGTTAAGGTGGGGATTACAGTGTCGGCACTGAAATGTTAAAAATTACTTGAAAGAATAACGTAAAGAAATGTCACACAATGCTTACCTCCCACAAGTGGGACTGGTTTGATAGACATTTGCAATGTACCATTTGGTCCAACTGTTCCCTCAACAGCTCAACAGGGTTACAATCCAATGAGCGACCCAATTGCAGGCAGAACAAGCCAACTGTTTGGTTTTTTTCCCTTTTATCCCATCTTAATCTTTTCCTTTTATTTTCCAGTCTCCGATAGGGCTTTTTCTTTGGAACTCTGAGTAGAAGGCCAGCATCCTAGAGCAACCTCTTCTCTGTTGATTGGTATTTTGGGCTACCATTTAATGAAGCTGCCAGTGAAGCATTTCTGTCTCCCACTCAAGACTCTGAAGCACTATTCCTCTTACACCAGGGTGGGCAATTAATTTTCCAAAGGGGCCACATGAGAAACAGGTACTGATATGGAGGGCTGCACCAATAACCTTATATAGAGAGCAAATTAATATTAGGCAGAACTGAGTTCAGCTTATTGGTGCAGCCCTCCACAACAGTACCGGTTTCTCATGCGGCCCCTCGGGAAAATTACAGTTGCAGTCAAAAGTTACATCCACTCATCGTGGGCATGGATGTCATGTTAACTTTGGGCTTTTAATAATTTCTTTAAAATGCTCTTTTTCCGGGGTGGAATAATTTTAAAGTCTTTAAAAAAAAAATTTGGGTGCACAAGTTTGAATTTTCTTTGGATTTTCTTTAATCCACACAGGGTCAAAGCTTCTGGCATAATTCTGGCAGAATATTTGACCACTTTTCTTGGCAGAATTAGCAAGTTTCCTGGAATTAATCCAGAATTTACAAATGAACCAAAATGAACGAATGTGGTGGGTTTGAAAACATCACCTACACTAAAAAACCTACTAAGAAATGTTGTAAACTGTCATGTTACCAGTACCTAAAATGTCTTAGGATACATGAAAAAAAAGTCAGTGGCCTGTAGGCTGAAATGCTTTTAATCTGTCACCACATGACATGTATATGAGCCATTAAGAATTTATTATGAACCATTATTATTTTATTTATGTTACAAAAGACTCTAAATTAGTTGGAAGTTTAAAAAAAAATCCACAAAGAGGCAAATTTGACACTTGACGCTTGACAAGGCAGTTTTTTATGCTGAGCATACCCAATTCTCTCTTTAAATGTCTCTCCACCACCTGGTGACTCTGCTCTCACTTCCCCATCCTATTTATTATTATTATTATTATTATTATTATTGCATAAAACTCCACTCTTACATTGAACCAGGATATCAGATCTGGTGTGACTAAAATGGCAAAACGGTGCAGTCTTCACCTGTTGTATTTATAAATCACTGATACATTTTCATCCTTTTTTTTCTTTTCCTTTTTTTGTAGATGTAGTCAACTCAAACAAATGTCAGGCTTTCTGAAGAATAACTGCTAAAATCTTCAGACATCTGCACACAAAAGCAAACTTCAGTCACTAAGCAGCAGGAGTATTGGGAGTTGTATTCATTACATGGCCTGTTCATGATAATTACACAAAAAGAGGATCAGATTACAGATGTGAAATATTTAAAGTACATAAAGGCAATGATTGTTTATTAAGAAACTCCAAATTCCCCAATCCGAAAAGAAAAAAAAACTGTCAAAGTAATCTCTGAAATGATTGTGTTTATCTCCCTGTTGTCTCTATTATCTAATAAGGATATAACCTGGGATAAGTGAGTGTATTTGTTTTAAACCCTTATTAAGACATCAAACCATTTTTTTTTTAAATTCTGTGTGGGTGCCTAAATTTTTCTCTTTCACGTCTGAATAAGTAATACTCTTTCATTTGTAGTATTACAAATGTCTCCACAGTCATCGCGGAGATTTTTGCATAGGGAATGTGATGTAATTCATCCAGTTACTGGTGAGTCTAAAAAAAAGAACATTGTCTAAGAAATGCATGGAAAATTGTGTTACTCTTGGAGTGGGGCTAATAGAAGTGTCTGAACCCACTACTCGTTAAAATTCTCAGGAGTAGTGTAAACAGCAACTTAAAGAGGATTTTAAAATGCTAATTGCATGGATCCATCCAGCAATGAGCTGATGTGTTGCTTGATGCTTTACCAGAGTAAATAGCACCTAAGGCTAGACAGTTTGCACATTTTTCATCAGCACTTGTGGTAGAAAGATATAAAAGGTTGAATTTAATTATTTAATTTTCTATGCCTCAAGTATCCACCCAATGGTATAATAAATCAATAGCATTTCCATGAATACTAATTGTGTTTCCAGGGATAGTAGGTGTAGCCAGTAGGTGGGAATTTGATCAGGTCTGCAAAACCAGCCGGCCGAAGCCGCTGCCTTTCCATCCATGCCCCACAGAGACTGACTGCTACTCCTTTGAAGTTGAGGTGCAAAATCAATTGAACACGTCTGGGAGTAAATGAACTTGTTTGGAGCTTAATTTCCAAACGGCTCAAAGCTTTCCACCAAGATATTTATGAGAACAGGTGGACCGTTCTTTTTTTCTTTCAGGGATGTGTATTCCACGACTGAGCCTCGGATGAATCAGTTGACATTTGTGGAATCATGAAATCTTCAAATTAATAAACACAAGTGTGCGCTTGTCTTTACTTTAGGCCAGAATCTGAAGTTGACAAGGTAGTTAAAAAATATAATCAAAAGAGAAATATTATGTCAATGAACAGGTCAATCATTTTAATAACAGAGCAAGCCTCTGTAGTCCTTTAAATTTTTTTGTTTTCGTTAGAGATCTTGCTTCCCCTAGTTGAAGTCCTAATTTGATACATCACACATGCATTTTTACTTGTGCCATCATTCCATCATTTTCATTTTATCATTAGGTTTTGCTGACATGTTTTATAAAATGTATTTACCGAACAGAAACCGCTTTTGATCCATCTTTGTGAGCTTTTCAGTCAATTAAGCAAAAATACTTCAGGTTTATTCTAATCATTTTTAAAAGCGAAAAACACACTTGTCTTCATCCTTTGAATCATCTTAGCTTTCAACAAGGCATCATCTATGCATGTTATGTCTTTTGTTCCTGTTTTAGCCTTGCTACGGTTTTTGATCAAAGCAAAAATGTCTGCTGGCCCGCTGCCCTTCAGGCACTCACACTGAATTCTCTTTTTAAACTTTAATATTAGAATATGAAGTAACTTCAGCCTTTTTTACGTTATTTCAGATGTTAAGTGTAGTTCTCTGTCAAGAGAAAGAAATGTGCGCACAGGATTTTATTAATTAAGAATTAGCAGAATTTGTAATGTTTTACAAAACACTGTTACCCATTTAAAACACATTTTTAAATGAACACAGTTCACACCTTACTTAGAACAGTTGCTTTGCATTCATTTTACTAACAGGGGTAAACCTTGTTTACCCATCTGTTTATTATATACTTTTAGATTTAAAAAAAAAAAAGAAAAGATTTTTAACATGTCAAAATAAAAAAACTTTATTAGGCCATAATTGTTTTCACGCCTCTGGACTTTCGTCTGGAACATTAGACATCTAAATTTTTCTCACACACTCTGAAGAATTGGTAATGGGTACAGCTCTGTTACCAGAAAAAAAAGGCAAAGGAAATAGCAGCCCAAGAAAAGAGAAATAAAAAAAGTAACTTGATTAAGGGAAAAAGGAATCAGTAAGACGGAAGAAAGTCTAAGCTCTTTAACTGGCGCTCCTTTGCATATAAATGAGAGATTAGGCAGAAACTATATCTTACTGCCTGTTAGAGTACATATGCCTAATTACAATATATTCATAAAGTGAGAGTGTAATTTCCACAAAGGAGATTACAAACGAAGCACAAGGTCAGGAAAAGCCCTTTCTGTTCTCTGCATACAATTAGGATGATGATGCTGATGCTGCACAGAAAATGACTCATGCTGATTGGCTCTCCTCAGAGATTATGTATTTTAAGTATGAAGATGGGATAAATGAAAGAAGAGTGTTGATTAACTGTTGAGTTAATGTTAATAATTTTAATGAAAATATGAAGGAAAAGACCTAGTTCATTTGAACTTTGTAAACCCATCTGTGTTTAAGCAGCAACTGATGGCTTACCTTGTCTTATCTGAATCGTAACGGTCCATCCAGTGGTGGATGTGTGTGTGTGTGTGTGTGTGTATATATATATATATATATATATATATATATGTGTGTATCTATATATATATATATGTATGTGTATATATATATATATATATATATATATACACATCCATTTATTCTTATATGGATGACCAGCATTTGGGCAAGTTTCACCCTTCTTCTACGTATGTGATTTGAATGGCTAAATGCAGGAAATTTGCAGTCCAAACCACCTTAAAGTATAGATTGTGATTCCCCTATTAGTTTAGGGAAACACTGAATTGGTCATCTATTACGAGCCATCTGTCTGAAAAATCCCTTCATTACCCCATATTTTAAGTGTTATTACTAAAAGAACCATCTTTATCCTTCAAAGTCTAGCAGTAGTTGTCATGGAATTTTAAGGATAAATCTACTGTGTAAAGTTTGAGGAGCCTTATGCTTCCTTTTGATGACAAAATTGCAGCTCTAACAGTATATTCATAAGCAGACATTGGGTCATCAGAGCAGAGCATTACTGATTTGATACAAATCAATAGCTTGATGTGCAGAGACGTAGACATGAGATTTCAGTCTGGTTTTAGTTCAGCTGATATTTCACATATTTATCATACAGCTGAACAGATGAAGAATATTTAGCAAATAGGTTCCTTTGCAGATTCCTTTATATGGATTTCATCAGGTGTGTGCATGCACGCATGTTTGTGTGTGGATGCCTTTGTCTGTGTGGAAATGTTTTACTGTGTGAAAGACAGATGACACAAGAGCTTTTTGCAACACTGTTCTGGTTCAGGGTCGGAGCATTATTCAGTTCAGGTTTTCTAACTTCAAACAATAAAAGCTGATAAAATGTTAGCGGAATTTGGTGATATAAGGTAAATTCAAAGTAAGAAAAATACGATCAGTTATGTGAGGCTGAGGGGAACAGAAAAGCAGAAAATGATTATGAGTAGAACTAATAGAAAAGCCCTTTGCAGTCTAGTATCTAAGCTGAACTCTACTGAGTTAAATAAGCCAGGTTTTCCTTCTTTGTTCAGTTTTACAAGCAATGAGACAAGAATGAAGACATTACAAAAAAAATCACATTGGTTCTTGTCATCTGAAAAAAGAAAGACTTATTTGCTCATTGTTTTAGCTTGTTGAAACATTAACATATGTTTACCATGCCCTTGAGCTATTTCTGTTAACAGTGCTAAAAACCTGCATTTAACAAAGAGGACAAACAGTTAACACATCATTGTAATGACATCCACAAATGGGAATTAAATATTTCACAGCAATCAGTCCCATAGTTCAGTGCTGTGGATTCTACATGTATTGCGCCTTAATTTATCAATCTATTCTAAATCAAATGTCACCGAGGAAGTCACTGAACATTTCTTGTCCAATTATTAGCAAGTGAATGACTAAACACTCTTATTTCTGGTAATACTCCACCACAGTCTTTTCATTAGAATTTTAATGGAAATCGCTTATCTATGTCCTGTCTTTCAGGTGTTCAAAAGACCTTACGTTAAGTAAAATAATCCCCAAAGCCAGCACAATTTCAGCTAATTCCATTTTAATTCAGCCCAAAGGTGATGTTACAGTGAGCATTTCAAATGCTGGCAGGTGGTTAAAAATGAAATTTTGGTTTCAATTATACGAACTGGCGGTGTGAGGGGATATAGTGATTGGAGATTATAAAGGACCTTATGCCATCAGTACAGATGATAAAATTGATTTATATTATATTTAGATTTTATATATTTAGTTTTATATATTTATTTGTTTTTACAGCTGTCATAGGGTGAGAGGCAGGATACACTCTGGACCATACCTGTCAAGATTTGCATTTAAAAATACGGGAAATTTTCCGCCGCTGAAAATAAGTCAGTACATAATTTCATCGCCTAATTTGCATAACTGATCATTTGTAATTGAGGCTGTAGGAGAGATGAATAACATATTTTGCAGACAAAAAGTGAAGTAAAATAGCTCCTAAATATGTTTAGAACTACAAATGAACTTTATGAACTAACTTAATAACTTTAATGCTTTGCCTAGACCCCCATTAATACCGTATTGTTTAATGTTAGAATATCAAAGAAAAACACTGTGGGGTGTGACTGCTAGCCCTCTTCCTTTATCTGGGCCCCTGTTGCCAAACTTGTGTAAGAAAACGCGCTATCGGCTGTCTGATAAAGGCCGAAGCGTGACCCCTCTTCGGGTCCAAAACGACTGGACCGAAACAAGATCCAGTTGTTTTTCCCGGTTTGTTCCCGCTGTCGGCATTAACCTCGTGAGAACTGCCACTCAGGCTACTGCAGGCGGCAGTTCTCGTGAAGGTAGTGACAGAATTTTGTTTGGAGCCACACAGGAATGCTTATAAAAAATAATTATATTAAAATATGGGAAATTTACGGGAAAATAATAATATGGGAGGACGGCGGGACAGAAAGGTAAAATACGGGAGTTTCCTGGCTAAAATGGGAGACTTTACAGCTGTGCTCTGGACAGGTCGCCAGCCTGTCGCAACACAGAGAGACAGACAGTCATTCACACTCACATTGACACCTACAGTCAGTTTAGAATCACTAATTAACCTAACCCCACTAACTGCATGTGACTGGACAGTGGGAGGAAGCCCACAGAAACACGGGGAGAGCATGGAAACTCCACACAGAAAGGTCCCAGTGGTGCAGTCAAACCCATAGCTGTGAGCGCTAACCACCATGCCAGAGTGGTACCAAGTTTAGCAATGATTTAGACAATCTATTGCTAAATAACAACAATGCAACTTTTATTAATGTATTAAGATTCCATTTTATTAGTTCATCTGTCAGAAGGACCAAAGAGCTCATACCATACTGAGTCATCTGTCCATCCTCAATTCTCAAGAAATGCTACTCCTTCTACTGTGTTGGCCAGAATTTATTCACAATGATCATCCAAGGATCAAGGTCATATTTTTGTCCTAAGGGTCCTAGAAAGTGAAACTTGCACACAATGCAGTCTAATCTAATGTATACACTGCTACTACTACGCCTCAGAACTGAGGAAACTATGAGCAACCTCATCCAAATTATTTCAAGCTTAACAATGTTGAGCAAATCCAATGTCAGCAACAGTTAAATACAAAGTTTCATCCCTGTCAAACTGTTTTCCAATAGGACATACTCTGCCTGTGGTACAATTACTGTGTTAATGCTGTTGAAAGCTTTTAAATGTGGTGCATCACCCTGAATACCAAGAAAATGCAGCTAATAGTGGAAACTGCTGCATTTTACCCAAACCAAAACATTTTTTTCTAAACCTAATGAATGTTTTATTTCCAAAAACATAGCTAAGTAGTTTTTATTGCTTAACTCATACAAAACCTGTCATGTGCGGTGGTCTCCGGTGTGACCAGCAAAATTATTTTAAACCACTGCCTACGCCTTGAGACTGCAAATCCAACTGTTTCACTTTAGACAACAAATAAATCAAATGTCTTCACTATTCCACCCGCTGCTGTGAGACTGTAAATTTTGATGTTTGAAACTGCAGGTTCAGCAGTCTATATTGTTAAAAGTGAAACTTGCACATAGAAAATTGGCAATTTAAATACCTACAGATGCCTCTTATTCAACTTTATCTTACTATTGTGCTTGTGTTGTGCAGAGAATTATGAGGGTTCCATTACTTTCGGATCAATGATTTTAGTAGGTACCAGGTACAGTTAAAATCATTGATACAAATGTTTAAATAAAGGTTAATTTTAAGCTTCTGCTTTAATAACCTTATTGTTTTTCTTAATCAGAATTTGAATTTTACTGGTTGTTATGGTCCCTAAACCAACGGCCAAGAGAGCCTAATGCAATGTTTCTTTTTATTTTCTTCTAATATTACAAAATAATTAATTACAAAATTGAACACAAAGAGGGGAGATGGGAGACCCAGGAAAAACAAACAAAAAAGGGCATTTAAGCAACCACCAACGGATTCGGGCTTCTCCCCAAAACTAACGTTAAAAAATAAAATTAATGAAGCCAAGATTTAAAAACAAGAGCAAGTCCCAACTCAACTAATAATTATCAACAAACCTGCAAAATGCAAGTAAAGAAGTAAAAGTGGTAGAGAAGAGGGGGTTGGCACACTGAGGCACACGTTGCACTACTTCTTATGAAATCATTAAGGAAAAAAATCCTAAAAAATATTACAATTTTGATTTAGTTTAGGGAAACAGGTAAGAAACAAACTGCTTTGCTGTATATAAAGACAAGTGACAGGAATCGTTGAGATTGCTGTGGTGGACATGTTTGTGTCCTGTGCTGATGACTCGGTTTCTCCTTTACTGTGTACAGATTTACTACTGACTACAGAGGTTAATCAACAGTCCCCCTCTGGTTTCTCTCTTTCATCTCACTCCTCTGTTGAGAGCTCAGGACTCATCTGGAGGGAATATTGGCAGAGTGTTTGTTCCTTGATTGGCTTTGCAGGAGCGATCCATACAGATGTGTCTGTTGTGCTCATGTGGATCAGACCTCTGGAATGACCAAGACAGACTGAAGCCATCAGATCTCTCTGTAAATGGCCTTAGGGTCTAGGGAATGGCTCTCCCTGAAAGTAGAGTAATAATTGATCTAAGGTATTAACTCTTGATGAATCACTCAGGGCTTTCTATCAACACTTTCATGAGCTGTCAAGTTTTAATATTTTTCTTTCTTTACCTATTTAATGCAGCAACATAAATAATTTTCTTTGCTTTAGTAGTTGCAAGAAAGGACAAGAGTAAATCACATCCTGTAGTGTAACAGTTATAAAGATTAAAAAAAAACAGTTTTCCAGGATTGTAAAAAAAACAAGCATTCAATTTCTATTTCTATTCATAACAATGCAGTATATCTGCAAAATATAAGTTGAGATCCAGGAGGTTAGTGACAACACTTTAAAAAGAAAAACTGTATTTGATTTCAAATTGACCAACATTCCCTTCCAAATGGCCATCTGTTTGCAGCAACAGATCACTAACAATGAGCCTGCCACTTTTTGCTTGTCTGTGGAAGCCAAGCACTGTATATGATGCATGCTTCATCTAAGGTGTTGTGTCAAAATGGCAATCTTTCAACTGTGAGTACGCTGAGTATTGATGTGCCCAAAAACTTTACAAGGTGCTATGAGTGGGTCATGATGGGATATATTAATAGAGCACCCATTTGCTGTTGTGATAGTGGGCAATAAATATTCTCCTTTACATAATTCATGACATTAACTGCATTGACAATCTCACCCTGGGGAGTGAATTCACATTGTACAAAGCCATGAATATTGACAAAAAAAAGGGAAAAAAAAGCATGCATCTTGTCATGCTTCTGACCTTTTCGCTCATGGAGACTATGGGCTTTCTTACTGGATGGATTGCTGTTTGGTCTATAAATTGTAGCCATGTACCCAAATCTCATGATGCTTGAGATCAAAGGTCTGTTGATAGATATCCTTGTAGACATTTAGATGGTACTACTTCTGCTCTACAGTCCAAATAGAAATTGTGTGTCTGGAAGTGATCACAGATTTGTGCGCAACACAGGTCTGTGTTGCGTACACAAAATGTATGAATAAAAGAAATAATTTCCTGGAGCACACTGTCAACAATCCTGCTGACATGTAGAAAAATAATCTCGCTAAGAAGGAAACTAGAATCATATCACACAATTAAAGCTGTGGGAAAAATGTTAAGGTAGCTCTTAGAATATTCCTCTTTTTATTTGATGTTTTGTCAGTAACAATGAAGCAGAGCAGCGTTATCTTTTAACCTCAGTGTGGTCTGAAGTAAAGGAATTTCTTATGTTTGTGACCCTGGATTTACAACAGTTTTTAATGGATATAATAATTCAGAAAAACAGTTTAACAGGGATCGTGACCAGTGCTCTTTGCACAGAGTTTAAATAATTTAAAAGTCAATGAATGATCTCATAGTTAGATAGTGTGAAAAGTCAGAGTCGTAGGAGCCATATAATTGGTTTTATGAGTAGCATTTTGGACAAACTGGAAATGAGCCATAGAAACTTGGCTGATGCAAGTTAACAAGGCATTGCAATAGGCCAGCCATGACTACACAAGAGCATGAATAATTTTAACTGTGCCTTAAAAATGATATGTTGTTTGTCAGTTATTGTAAGCTTATGAATTATTCGATTTTTTTGACAATCTATATAAAAAAATTACAAAAATTATATATATGTGTATGTATGTATATATATGTGTATGTATGTATGTATATATATATATATATATGCAGCAGAAATCTGAGAAAGAAGAGAAGCAAGAACGGGAACCATCATGGAAGAGCAGGACTTTGTAGCACCAGCAGATCAAGGAAGTGGCTGACGTAGAGAAATCCTACCAATGGGTGGACAAAGCTGGACCGACAGACAGCATAGAGGCACTAAACATGGCAGCACAGGAACAATCTCTGAGCACAAGCTTGATAAATGCCAAGGGCTCAGAGAGGAGCTGGGAAGGATGTGGAAGATGAAGGTAACAGTGGTCCCCGAGGTAATCAGAACACTCAGGGCAGTGACCCCCAAACTGGGAGAATGGTTCCAGCAGATTCCTGGAATGACATCCGAGATCTCTGTCAAGGAAGTCCAGAAGAGGGCTGTCCTGAAAACTGGTAACACGGTGCTGGGAGACATACTACCATGAAGGAGGAAGTCACAAAGAACAGAGAGAGACTCAGCCAATTTATACTTATAAGGTCACGAGGGGAGAGGAAACAGACTGGGATCACTAAAGATGACTCAAGGGAAGTAGACAAAATATAAAAGATAAGAGACTATCAAAGTCAGACAGGAAATAACTAACACTGAGACCAGGACTATGACATACAAACTTGGCACAACTAAATGGGGAAACCATACAGCCATGGGGACAGGATACAGAGAGACAAGACAGACATGGACTGACTGCACCAGGAAATACCTAAAGGACTAAATGTAGAACTTGATAATAAATCACTTCTCCAATCCAAACCTCCAAACCTCATGGCTGTTCTCAACACTTCATAATCATAGTCATGATGGTTTGGTAAAAAATGTATTGGCTATTTGTCCACAGTAAACCAAATCAAATGGCCACTGAGGTATCGTCTAGGACTGGATCGCATGCAGGTCCATCCCACATGGTATATTTGGGTTGGTTTATTCACCATATTGCACCAAACTTACAAATGTAGGAGCATTACCCTGTAGCCTCTCTGTCACCTAGTAAAACAAAAACATTTGCCCCGATGCCTGCCTGACCCATCCCACGTGACCTACTTATGCAAATTAGGTGCAACTGATCTGCACCCCCCCCCCAAAAAAAACCCCAAAACAAAGCAAAACAAAACAAAAAGAAACCCCTCAAATTTTCCAAAGGAAAATAAACTACAAATTATCTATTACAAGCTAACTTAACATTTTAATAATATAAAAGTAAACCACAAGTAGCTCCAAAAATGCATGTTTATTAAACTTGTGCAGAGAAAGCCAGAAAGAAATGTACATGCAAGAGAGAACATGCAAACCTGCTACAGGAAACAAGATAAACAGTGAGATACAGAGAGAGAGGTGAGTGAAAATTCATAGCATAGAAAATGGCCACAACCTCCCTCTTAACGAATGCTGGAGACTGCTCCATTGTAATTTTAAGCAGGGGTTAAAATTTACCAGGACAATCTGAAATGGTGTTCTGGCACCTTCAGTTACTGAGCAATTAAATCTGGCAGCTAAATACAAAATACTGTCAGACGAGTTCATTCTGTGTGTGCTGCAGCCTTGCAGCCCTTTCAGCTTATGCCACGGAGCTACTTGCTTAACAAGTTAGAAAGTAAAGTCATCCCAGGATCCCCCTTGCACTCTCGATACATCTTTTTGTCCTTCTCATCTCTGCTAGGCATTCATGCATGCCGATGTTAAAGTTATGGTTGTGAAAATTCTGCCGTAAGTTATCTAGCTAGAGTTGCAAAATGGAAGCATAAATTGTGCAACTTTGTTTAAAGTGGCATATATTTTCAGAGGCATAGTTTCAAACAGCTTAGCAAATATCCACAATACAAACTGTTTCTCAGAGATGGAGAAAAAAATGAAGAAAGGGGACAGAGAGGAAGATGAGATTGTGTTCAAAAGCTGAAAACTGCTCAGTAAGTGACATTTGAGAAACTGGAAATCTTGTAATTTCCTGATTCCAGATTCTTTTAATGAGACAGTGGATCTGTGCATGATATGTTTCAGGTTATTTAATATTGTGAAACGAGGGTACTGTCAGGGAAATTAAAGAAATGCAGAAACGATTGTGGTATTCATGATGATTCTTTGCCCACATGGACAACCAGGTGTAATATCAGAACTGAAACTGAGGTGATTAAATATGTTTTTTTTTCTCCCCTCTAATGTACCATGGGCCCGCCAGTGGTACGGGAATTCAAAGTGTGTTTGATCAGATGTCTCAGTGGTGATACGCTCGGTATTAACCAGATGTTCATGGCTAGTAAGGACAGGTAACAAGTGCATCGGAGGCAATAGCCCGCTGTTAAAGGGTAAGGTAAAGGAGTACAAGTTTAATAAGGTATTGCACTGACAATATGGAGCTTTATTTAAGTAAAATTTTTGTTACTGTTAATGATAATAAAAGAAAAGTCAGCTTATTTTTCATGTCAGAAGAAGTTTTGAAATGTTTTCAGTTGGATCAAGTTAGATTTAAGCTGATGATGTTTAGTTTCTTCCTTTTATACTATCTTTATACTCGCTACGGGTTGGAATGCTATTACTGTATAGCATCTCATCTAATGTTGGCTCATAGATTGTTTAATTTAGGTTTAATGAGGGTTTAACCTGGGTTGGCAGCAGACCATATGAACTGGACGGGCGACCAACTTTTGGGGCATTTGACTCAAATCATTTTGCAACAACAGCAACAAGAGCCTGTACTCACACACCTTATGCACATTACAACCATGTACACAGAGAACACTCATAAAAGTGCAAAAACATCTTCGACTGCAGATGATCATAGAGGCAAAGCAGGGGACAAACAGGAGTGACATTTTCTCTAGGTGCCGAAGAGGATCGATGAAATCACCACACAATAGAACCGGTGACTGTGAGCGCACAATATCTTCAACACAATTCCATTTCTTTTGCAGTTTTTAGGGTCATGCTTTAAAACTATCTGCATAAGGAGATGAATGCCCTGTTTTTAGTTTCAAAAAGACATGAGAGGTACTTCCGTAGGTCTGACACGTATATGCCCATCTGCTCAGAGTCCTCCTCAGTCCTGCTGGTTATCACGATTGCTGCAAACACACTAATGTACGCTTAACTTAATAGTTAAATTGAGTTCACAGTGCAATAACCTTTCTGGGATGTGGGTGTTTTCATTACCAAATTGTGTCATGAATCAGGGGGCTTTGTGCCTGAATTTGAGTTTTGTATTGTGTATTCTTGTACTTGTGATATTTTGAGTTTTGTATTCGTCTACAGTACTTCCAGCAGATATTTCCTAGTTGGTTTCCTTATGTTTATTTTCACAGCCCTTATAGTTAAGCTATATGGGTTCTGTTCATGGTTAAAGTTTGTTTTATTTAATTCCTTGTTTCACTTTCAGTTTATCTTGCCTCCCTGGGTTCCCTGTATCTTGTTGTTAAGTCTCCGTTGCAGTGTTAAGTGTTTTCATATTTTGGGTTTCCTGTTTTATTTTGATAGTCTCTTGTCTTTTGTGCTTGTATTTAGTTTGACTTTACCCGTTTTGTCATCATGACTCAGTTCAGCTGAATTTCTTTGATCTAACACAGTGGCATCCCACATCAGAATCATTTCACACCATTAAAAGATGTACAAAAGGTTGTCTTTTGTTTTTATTGGGCTTTATCTCCCTTCTATCTCTTTGTTAATCTAACTAAAGAATGAAGAATTACCTTTGGAACCCCAAAGGTAAGTGATTAGGGATATTAATGGACAGATGATTTATTCAGGACTCTATTTAGTACATCACAGCATTCCATTCCACAGGATCCAAGAAACAGTCATTTCAGGGTTGGTAAAAATATTGTTTGTTCATGGTTTGTAAACTAGCAGCAAATCAGTTTGAATGTGGCAGAAAGGTACATTAGCCACTGGCTGTAAATAAATTAATGTAAAAGAAACAGAGGGCCGAAGTGATTTCAAACAAAAAGGCCTCTCAGTGTTCCAGATGCTTGAAATACATGCTGTTTGATTATAAACTGCTCCAAAAAGGAACCCTTTTTAACCAGAATATTGTCATGGTCCTGGGCTGGTGGTCCAGTGTTTTTCAGCTCCATTTGTGCAGTCCTATTTTGTTGTGTTTTTCTAGTTGTGTTGTCTTAGATTCCTCATAGTTTAGATCCTCATTTTGTGATTGTTTTGGTGTCCTGTTTTTAGTTATTGTAGTTTATGGTCCCCCATTTTGCTCTTGTCTTCTTCTGTGTTATCACTTTATCACGTGTTGTTTTTTAGCTTTATTTCCCATTTCCCTGTGTGTTGTTCTTGGGTTTCTGCTTTATCTTGTTCCTGTTAGCTTTAAAGTTTATCTCTCCCTGTGTTTTCCTTTAGTGTACCTTCCTCATGTGTAAGGCCTGTTTTCCCTGAGACAACTCTCAAAAGAGAAATGTTTTTTACAGACAGGGGCCACTGACTTTTTTCCCCTTCCTTATCTTTTTTTTTTTAGTTTTACATTTAGCTAGGGTCAGTGTCACTACTGGCGCCACAAGGCAATACCTGGATCCTACAGAGGTTGCACATGTAGTCCAACTCCTGCAGGATGGCACATCGATGTGTGCCATTGGCAGAAAGTTTGCTGTGTCTCCCAGCAGAGTCTCAAGAGAATGGAGGAGGTTCCAGGAGACAGGCAGTTACTCTAGTAAAGCTGGACAGGGCCGTAAAAGGCCCTTAACCTATCCACAGGACTGGTATCTGCTCCTTTGTGCAAGGAGGAATGGGATGAGCACTGCCAGAGTCCTAAAAAAGACCTCCAGCAAGCTGAATGGGGTGAATGTCTCTGACCATCTGTCTTGGCTTGACATCCTGTAGTGACCCTGTGCATACTGCCCGGCACCATGGTGTCAAGATGTGGTATTGTTGTTGCTGTGGGGCTTTCCCTCTCATTCCCTTTTCTCCAGGAGGCAGGCAGCATGGAGTTCCTCCGCCCCTCTAGGGTGGGACTGGTGGTCAGAGCTGTCACACCTGTTTCTTGTTTGGTGGCAATCAATGCAGTATTTAAGGCTCAGCCTGAGTTTCCAGTCTTTGCCAGATTGTCAGTTATTGTGTGGTAGGAACTCCAGGCCTTCTTGTGGATTTTGGGCTTTTGCTCATGTCTCTGTGTTTTTCTCACACCAATACTACTAGGTTAAACTCTGTTTGCATTCGCCAGATATACTCACCTGCCTTGCCTTCTGGACCTACCTCATTGTTACCCTCGCCTGCCTGCCCTCCTGGAAAACCTCAAGGCTCCCACTGCAACTCCATATCCCTTCCATGGATTTCACAAGACAGGCTGACAAGTAAGATCCTCTTCATTTTCTTGGAATTATCTTTGCACCACAAACTATTTTCTGGCAAACAATAACCTATCCTTCTCTCTATCTTGCTATTGTCTCTCCACCTGCATGTACCCTCCATGCTCTTTTCCTGTGAACGATCGACCAACCAGAATCTCCTGAGATTTTCCCCACCTGGCATTGTGATTTCATTTCCTGACTTTGTAAATAAATATTGTGCAGTTACCTCCTGCTGTCCTACTCTAGTTTGCATTTGGGTCCTCCTTTTGACCTTGGCTGTAAGCCATGACACATTGAGCCCAATTGGCATTTGCCATAGAATAGTTGGGAGGTCCACCACTGATGCTCTGTGCTTTTCAGAAGATTCACCCTGAGCAGACGTGATAGACGTGAATGGATCTGAAGAAGCTGTGGAGAACGTTATGCTGCCTCTAACATCATTCAGCATGACTGGTTTGGTGGTGAGTCAGTGATGGTCTGGGGAGGAATATCTGAGGGACAGACAGAGCTCTATAGGCTAGGAAATGTCACTTACTGTCATTAGGTATCACACTCAAATCCTTGGACCCACTGTCAGACCCTACGAGGATGCAGTGGGTGCTGGGTTCCTTCTGGTGCACAATGCCCGGCCTCATGTGGCAAGAGTATGCAGATAGTTCCTGGAGGATGAAGGAAATGATGCCATTGAGTGGCCCGCACGCTCATCTGACCTAATTCCAATAGAACCCCTCTGGGACATTGTGTTTTGGTCCATTCGACACTGCCAGGTTGCACCTCAGACTGTCGGGCAGCTCAGTGATGCCCTGGTCCAGACCTGGGAGGAGATCTCCCAGGATACCACCCATCATCTCATTAGTAGCACACCTCCACATTCACAGACCAACTACAGAGTGCCATACTGAGTTGTTGCAATGAAATTTTGGCAAAATGGACTAGCCTAAAGCATCACTTTAATTTTCTGGTTGTCTTTGAATTCAGCCCAATGTAGGTTGATTTAAATCAAATCAAATAATGCCATTTTTTTTTTTTATTCCTAACATATTATCTGGTCCATATTAGTATAAATATTGAGCATGATATATTTTTTTTTTACCCATTGAGATCTCATGTGTGAGAATTTTTTTTCTTTTAAGGAGTGTATCCTACAACTCCAGTCTGTGCAGACCCCAGAGGTATATTTATTTTGTTAGACCTCAGAAGCATTTTGTTGTGCTTTATATAACCCCCTTTTTTTTAAATTTTAACAATGAACTTTTTTCCTAATGATGCCACATGACTGTTTTCTGTTTCTGATTTGCCTACTATTTATTCAGTTAACAAGTTTAACACCGGTTTAACAGAGGTAGGGGTACTCCGCTTTTTAAAGAAACTCAGATGTCATCACTGCTTTCATCATCAACTTCCCAGACTGGAAGTTAGCAGAATGCTGGAGCTGTTGCCAGATCTACCTGAGACAGACAGATGCCCTGGTTATGCCACACATGAAAAGGAGAGCTGATGCTGCTACATTGCAAGCCCCAATACAAGCAACAGTGACCCTCCTGGGAGTGAGGAAAAAATCCACCTGCTGTTGTGACCGTCCAGCTCTCAGCTGGAAGATCTACTTGAAAAAGGTGTTATCTTTACCACCGAAACACTGTCAGGAAGGTAGCAACTGTTTACTTAAGGCATGCTGATAGGAGGAGCAAAGCATGAAGGAAATTGTGTGCTGTAACTGACTGTAGAGTGTGTTTACCTTTTGTGGTTTTTAGCTGCTTTTGTCCCTGCACAATCATATTCAGTTGGTTCACACTACCAGCAATAAGCCAGACTTGTTCAGGTGGTTGTTAGTCTTTGCCAGGGCTGACATTTGTCATCGATTCTGTTCATAATATTTATGGACAGAATTTCTAGGTGCAGTCAAGGGGTGGAGGGTTCAGTGGTCTCAGGATCTTTCTTGCAGATGACGACGTTCTCTTGACTAATCAAGCCATGACCTCCAGCTTGCACTGGAGTGGTTTGCAACTGAGTGTAAAGTGGTTGGGATAAGAATTAGCACCTCCAGGCCTGAGGCCACGGTTTTCAGCCATAAAAGGGTGGAATGCCCACTTCAGGCTTGGAACAAATTGCTGCTCCAAGTGGAGCAGTTTAAGTATCTTGATATTTGTTCACAAGTGAGGGGAGAATGGAGCAGAAGATCATCACAGATTGGTGAGTACACTGTACTGGTGTGATGTGGCGAAGAGAGTGAATCTGTTTTACTGGTGAATCTGATTTTTTTTTTTTTTTTTTTTTTTTTTTTATTTTTTTTTTTTTTTTTTTTTTTTTTTTTTTTTTT